>JAJOZX010002416.1:32500-120000 GCA_023014485.1 Bathynomus jamesi | reverse complement strand
GGACGAATATATATATATATATATATATGGGATAAATTTTACGGTGAAATGAATAAATAATGCACACCCACAAGGAAAAAAGTAAAGAAAAGCGATTCCATGGTCTTTCATGTATTCAACAGTACCCTGCATCATTCCCTGACGAGGCGTACTGGTGAATACACTAAATGCCTTGAAATCGCTTTTCTTCTTTCCTTGTGAGTTTGTATTTTATATATATATATATATATATACACACACACACCTTATCTTATGATATGGCTTCGAACTCATACACACATTTTTTTTTCCCAAGACGGTGCTGCTAAATATTTTGTATTTTAACTTCGAATTTTTAACGCCAAGTGTTTTTTGTGTAGATACTATTTTTTAACTCAGTTAAAAGCTTTATGGGACAAGTTAGGCTATCTTTTCCATGGAACGAGTCTGCAGCGGGCTATGAGGGCAGAAGGAGAGTGGAAAAAAACTCTCTCCACCAAATCCCGCAGATGAGGTGGGATGCTGCAAAAGAGTTGACTGCAGGTCAATCCTGAACCGAGTTCGAAGCCATATCATAAGATAAGGTGTATATATATATACATAAAACTAATATGCATGTAATTACACTCGGTTAATGAAAAGAACTGAAATGGTATTTAATTGTCATTTCCTATCCAATAGATGGCGCCACCCATTTCTATTATATTATTTTCAAGGAATCCGTTCCCCGAAAAGTATTTTATCAAGCGTCGAAGTTTGATGAAAATAGTGATCACCTGAGAGTACTTGTGGGTTATTCTTTCATCGAACAGCTTTATCAAAATTCTAGTATCTCAGTGTACATGTTAAAAGCTGCCGCTAAATATATATATTTTTTTTAAACTTTGAATTTTTAATGCCAAAGGTTTTTTGTGCTGTTATTGTCCTGTTCTTTCTAAAGTTTATTAGGGTCAATCCCAGAATAGGCACCTGATGTACCTCAATCCCAGATGAAGCACCTGCGTTCAACCTCAATCCCAGAATAGGCACCTTGCAAGGAATTAAATAAAAAAAACCTGATGATTACAAAATTTATTGTTTATACAAAGTTTATTACAAATGTAATAAAGGCAAAGTTATAAAAGGTTTAAAGTGGTTTAATGAATAAAGAAAATTTTTAGATATTATAAATTCCTGCAATATGAGCCCGAATGTTTCTGAATCCATCTGAAGCAAATCTATCTTGCCACATAAATTGGTATAGATATAGGTTAGGTTAGGTTAGGTTAGGTTAGAGTTGATTTTTTCAAATATTGATAAAAACAATGAAATTATATCTCTAAAAACTGTTTATATTTTTTTCTCCTCAATCCCAGATTAAGCACCTGTGTTTTGCCTCAATCCCAGATTAAGCACCTAAAAATGATTTCAGGTGCCTATTCTGGGATTGATCCGTTTATTATTATGTACACAAAAAAGATTTGCCTTTTTTACAGAACACATTTTTCAGACAAGTCCATGATATTTTTAAGCAACGCCTTTTTTTTTAACATAAATTTTGCACAAAATTAGCGCTGATCCTACCTTTTCAACAGAAGTTTTTAAGCCAGTGAGAACTTAATATTTACTTTGAGCTCACGAACCACTTGCATTTTGAGTGCAGCTTCACAAATTTGATTTCATTGGCTTTGGATATGAAGCTCAATTTTTATGGTTGTATTTTTATAAATTTATGGACTAACTTGCTTTTCCTCGATTTCTCTTTAAAGAGTACAAAATTTTGTACAAGCGTGGTCCGACTAGATGCACATAATTACTTATTATATTTTATCACAAACAACACAAATTGTAAAATAATCGAAAGTGTGTATTTGCGTGCTGCCGTCAATAGGCGTGACGCTCGGCGGAGCTTAGAACTCTCGACGAATAAGCTCCGCCCAGCGTCACAAGGACAAACGGCTTACTCAGCCGAACAACTTTTTGTCCACATGAACTTTAGAGCAAAGTTTTTGTAGTAAACGAATTTGTTCGATGTTTACACCAAATTATTCGCGACAACGTCATCTATCTTTTGGTATAAAGTGCGTGTGGTGTAGGTGCTTTTGAAAAAAAACGTTATATACTTCAGAAGAGCCGACAGCAGAGTGCTTGTTGGGGTCAAAAAAGATTTGTCCACGCACAGTAGTGCGTGGACGATAAAACCTATGAACGTCTTTACATTAAAACTTTAAGCTAGGACATAGTTAAAAATTATCCTTTTCCACTCATTGCCTTCCCAATTTCCCTTGTCAAAGAATGACAAATTCGCAAGTGAGAATCCCAAAGGAGGAGATTATAGAATCTATCCATTCCACTTCTCACTGTATAATAATTCCTACTTTTATAAATTAGATTTTCATAGAAAATACTCATCGGGCATGTAATTACGCCACAACCTTCTTTATATACCTTTTTCCAGTGGTGTAGTGCTGTGGGAACGCGTGGGAACGGCGTTCCCTTACTTTTTTTGGTAGACGGAACAGCGTTCCCTCACTATTTCAAATAAATCCGAACTTACAAATGTCTAACGTCATGAAATTTTAATTCCCACCCCTAGAAGAAATATGAGAAAGAATCATTAACTGTTTCATTTCTTTTAGCTTCGACTGAGGCAATGCTAGCCTATAAAGATCTGATGAAACAGTCACCACGGCGTACCAGTTGTTAACTTTTTTTTAGTTAATCATTCCAGTTGTTAGCTATTTTTATTGATCGTACTGGATGTCGTATATCTAATGACACTGGAAATATTGCATCTTCAACCTTGGAATATATCCTAATATCCAGTGCATATGACCTCAAAATATCCCTGAAATTGGTCAGATTTCAAAAGATTTCCCGGGGGGCTTACAGTGCCCCCGGACCCCCAGCTGTATGGGCTCGCCGCGCTCGCCATTGTCCTCCCCGCATCTGAGTAACACTTTCAAAATGCGTTCCCTCACTTCTTTATTTAGCACTACACCACTGCCTTTTTCCAAATCCGGAACCTCTTTTCTCAAATTTTGAATGCTAACATCGAGCATTCCCACTTGCCAACAGCTAATGGGAATGGAAATGGCATTGAGTGGGAAGTAATTCATCAGACTAAGCTGCCGCTTCATATCACTTTGCGAAAAATGCTCTGTATGAATTGGTCCACAATTAACCTACCCCTTATATCTCCAGTCTATACTATAGAGTAGATCAAGTCTAGCCTAGAGGGGTCAGCCTAGAGATTCCGGAAATGGTCCAGAGCGGGCAGATAAATTGAGGTCCACAGTAGGATTCCTCACAAGAATTAGGTTAGGGCAATCTACCTTCACCTTTGTTAAGCTATGAGTTGATGCTGGGTCTTAGGCCACAATGTAGGCCTAACTTGTCTGACCCAGCTTAATTTAATGAGATTAACTTTGGTGTAAAAACTCAATTAGTCACTTACTTTTTGTTATCGGAGTGTCTCCCTTCTCCGGTTATGTTTTCGAGAGCGCACTTTGCTGGTACGTCCTCTCGCCCCGTTCTTCGTTTTCGTTCTCTCTTTGTTCTCCTCTTCGCGGGGCTTCTCGTACCAGCGTTGTCTTGGTTTATTCCTCCGTTGGTTGAGCGGTAATGTATCCTTATTACCGAGCACGCTCCTCCCACACAGTATATAAATACTAGTGTGGAGAATAACTCTGGTGAGCAACCAATTGGTTTCATCCACCCAGTTATTGACATAAAAGGAATTTAATGATTGTTAGATTAACTACCTACCTACTCAGTGAACCATTTTCGTTACCTCCCAACTACCCACTCATCAGTTTTCCATATACTGGGGGCCCCGGGAGATAAAAATTTTGGTGTCATTGTCACCAATTTTTGTCTGAGTGTAGACTAGCTAACTATTTAACTGTAAATGCCTGTTAATCTGATTAACAGTGCCTATCCTCACCTTCTCATGGAGAAGGTGTAGCATTTAATTAGAAGAGAAAATATACATCCATAGGATGAAACTGTCTATGGTCTTTACCATAAGAAAAGAAAAAATGAAAGTTAGAAGATAAAATTACAATTCCCCAGCATCTATTTTTTGTTGTAAAAATAGTCGCGCTTTAATGCTGTTTGTCGCTGAGGTCTTGTGTCTGTCAATGTTGTAGTAGGATGCGTTACCACTCCTACTGTCAAAGGAATAGTTACTGGAAGTTCAGTGTCTCCAGTTGTTACTGTCAGTGGAGAAGGTTCTCCAAAGTCCATTGTTTTGGGTCCAGACTCTAAAGGGTACAAAAGAGAAATGTCTCTTGTTGTGTCACCCGTTGAAGTCCTTAATTTGACCACTCTTGTTACCCCATCTGCCCCTGGTCTGAGTTCTGAAACTCTAACCAGAGGCCAGTTTGTCTTGGAGTACTGTCATGTATGAGAACAAGGTCCCCTACCTTAATTGTGTCAGACCAATCCTTCTTAGTCATTTGTTTATGTCTCTCCCTTAGACCCATCAAGTACTCAGTTTTCCACTGTTTAATGAAATGAGCTTTAACTCTAGTTAAATGTTGTAACTTAGTCTGGAGCTCATCATGTCGTTGAGTCCAGTTTGGGTCTTCTGAAGAGTCTATATTGTAGTCCGGCAGGAGACTAACTTGTTCTCCCCGAATCAAATGATTTGGAGTTAATGGTTCTGGGTCATTAATGTTGTCACTCACATAAGTGAGTGGTCTATTGTTAATGATGTTCTCAATCTCAGCCAGGAGAGTGAGTAACCCAAATAAGTGTATCTGTTTTTTGCCAATTGCTTTCTTCAAAGCAATTCTTTACTTGTTTGTATATTCCTCTCCCAGATAGAACCATACCAAGGAGAGGCAACCGGAATATACTTCCACTTTATGTTTGAATTTTGTATATATAATTGTGTGATTTCATGCTTAACAAGTCGTGGATGACTTGTTCACCAGCCTTGAAATATGTAGCATTGTCAGTCCAAACTGTCTTTGGTACTGAATGTCGTGCACAGAATCTCTTAAAGACAGCAACAAAAGATTCTGCTGTAAGGTCCTCCACAACATCCAATAAACAGCTCGTGAGGCAGCACATGTAAACAGTACAATGTACATTTTTTGTTCAGTGTCAACCACCCTACAGTCAATGCTCCTGTATAGTCAATGCCTACAGTCTCAAAGGGTCTGTTGAGAGTAACTCTCTCCTCTGGCAAAGCAGGAGGATTTGGTTTCCTATAGGGCCTAGCATGAATACGCCTACATGTGACACACTCACTTAGGTCCCATAAACCAAGTTTTGTTTGACTTCAACAACTTGTAGGATAAACCTCTGGTCAGAAAGTCTGCTGGATTTTGTTTAGTTGGAACATAGTGAAAGTTTACTTGTAGGCTTTCATTAGCTTCAGCTATTTCTTTTAGCCTATTTCTTACAAAGATATTCTTACTATTAATGCTATCATTCCGTATCCAGGCAAGACAAATCTGACTGTCAAGCCAGATGTGGATATCAGTTATGTTCACATCATGGTAAGCATCCTTAAGCAATGAAATGGTTTTAATGGCTAATAGCAGCCAATAGTTCCAATTGAGGTATGGTTCGGGTAGGTTTGAGAGGTGCAACTTTCCCTTTTGCATAAATTAGATGACTTTCTGTAGGACTTACAAGATACGCACAGCACCCATAAGCTTGGTGCTTGCATCAGCAAACACATGAAGTCTCTGGGGCTTATCCCTAAACCCACAGCACCTTTGAATTTTAATGTTCTGCACTTTTGTTAAATCAGCAGCTAACTTCTTCCAAGATTTTTGATTTTCATTTGTTATTGGATCATCCCACCCAACATTTGTCCTCCAAATTTCTTGGAGGAGAATCTTTGATTTTATTGTTGAAGGCAGGAATAGACCCATAGGATCAAAAATTTTGGAAGCCTCTGATAATATTTGTCTTTTAGTATTTGCTTCCTCATCAAGTTTAAAACCTTTAGTACAGATTGAATCATGACTGTTAGAAGTTGCATCCAAATACCAGTTCATACCTAAAGTTTTAACTCTGTCTGATGGCTCAGTAAGACCATTATTATCCTTTAAAATCTTTTTGTTTAAATCCTCATCATTTGAAATCCACTCTCTAAGTTCAAAGTTACCTTGTTGCATAATGTTTTGAGAGTGTTCATAGACTTCAGATAATTCAGATTTTGTTGTCGTTGAGCCTATTAGATTGTCTACGTAAAAATGTTCCTTAAGGAAGTTCAATGTTAAAGTTATTAAACTGGTTTAAATGATGTCTAATTGTCAATGCTAATAGGCTAGGTGAGCAATTGGCTCCAAACAACACAACATTAAATCTATAGGTTATGAACCCTTTATTCAAATCAAATGGATCCTTGAACCATAAGAACCTAAGTTGGTTCTTATCATATTCATTTTTAAGATTTATTCTCAAAAATGCCTTTGAAATGTCACTTTGTACGGCATATTTATCTAACCTGAACCTCAGTAAGATCTTCACAAGGTCAGAAATGAGATTAGGACCCTCAATCAGCAATCATTCAAACTGTGTTTATCACTGTCTTTGAGGCTACAGTTATATACTACTCTGAGTTTTGTTGTTGGGGCATCTTGTCGATAAACCCCCCTGTGGGTTAAATAATGACAACCATCTTTTTTAAAAGGGTTATTTGTTACTTCTTCAATGAAGCCTTTCTGTAGCTGTTCTTTGAAGACATCATTATATATTTTTAATTATTATTCTTGTTTGAGTTTTTTCATTACTTTATATAAATGTCCTTTAGCTACTTTGAGATTGTCTCTTAAAGTTGGACAATTTATTTTCCAAGGTAACTCAATAAAATAACTATTGTCTTTGCACTGAATGGTGTCTTCAAATCTTTCTACCATTAACTGATCTTCTGAAGTTTGATTTGTGTCATGTATACCCACAGATTCTAGCAACCATAAAGTTTGAATTGCCTCATCCAAAGTTTCATTTGATAATGATGAATTAATGTTCTCAGTTGAGATAATATTATTCAAAGTGTTGCTATTCTTACAGGTGTTATGTAGGACTGAGTTGAGGCACATAGTATTTGTTGGTCATGAACTGTTTTGGTTTAGGTCTAGGTTGTATTTGATAGGTCACCCAAAGGGGCTATCCCTGATGGAGTCTGAATAGCTATACCATTACCTATCTCTACTATGCCCTTATGAATAAGATTAATATAATCTGCCCCTATTAGCATTTCAATGTTAGCTACTGTGTTGTTAGTGATATGTCTATCAGCTATTTTGTAGTGTTTTCCCAAATGATTTATGGTTTGTTCTAGTTTGGGTATAACCAGTTTGTTTTGTCCTACTTTAGAAATAATAACTGCTTCAATTTTCTTAATTTACTTTCTAAATGTAGTTCCAGGTCAATTGTCTTATAGCTATTTTTGTCCGAGTTATCCTTAACAAAGGACGCAATATTGAGGTTTTGTTCATTCGGGTTTGGTGTCAAACCCAATTTATTAACTACATTTTTGAAACAAATGTTTGTTGAGAACAACAGTCTATAAGACATCTCACTGGAGTGGTGCTACCCTCACTATTCACTAAGTCCAAAGTAATAGTTGGTAAAAGAATCTCAGTGTTTCTTGTTACGTTGTTTGAACAAACAGAATGTCCCATGAAAGTGGCATTTTCTTGATTACCTTTGTTTGGGGAGGTATCTTTTGAGTTTGAGTATATTGTTTGGACACTTTGGTGAATCACACATTGATGAGACATGTCGTAAACTTTTACAAAACTTACACTTGAATCTTAACCTAGATTTACAGTCTTTCTTATAATGTCCCTGGCCAGTACACTTTTTACACAGGTTCAACTGTTCACATCTTTTAGCTCTTTGGTTAAAGTCTGAATATTTGTCACACCCAGTACTACTGTGTTCATTACTTGCACAAAATTTGCAATGTGGTGTGTAAGTTGAGGCAGCAGTTACATTAAAGTTCTGTAATGTAGGTGTTCGTGTATTATAGTTGGTCACATTTGATTCTACAGTATCAAGTTTTGTCTGTTTGGCTGTAGCTAGTTGGTCTCTGGGAACAGTCTTTGGTTTATCCATAGTCTGGGTCTTATGTGTTGGAAAATCTCTCAATTTGTAATTAGTTAGGATATTGGGGAAGTGTTTTCTTATTTTCAAATTAGGATAATTTTCTCCCGTCTTTAGAATTAAATATCTTTAACCCTCAAGGAAGGCACCTAAGTACTATGCCTTGTATAATCCAAGATGAAGTTTAATATCTATCTCATTGCTAACCAGTTGTCCTATAATAGCTTCTAATTTTGTATAAAAATTTTCCATATCACTATGGTTATCTTTTATGGGTGCAAATTCAAAAATTTGTTGAGATAATTCATATACAATCTCATCTTTATTAATGTAATTACGTTTTAAAGATCAATAGCTACTTCATATGAATCCCTACGGCTGGTAAATAGGCTATCAGGTTATAGGCTGGGCCTTTAAGGAACTAGTTAAGTAACTAAACTTTTCAACAGTTGAAATATAAGGTTTATTACCTATTAAATTCTCAAATTTGTCAATGAAAGATGGGAATTGTACCGTGTCCCCTTCAAATGTTGGTACTAGCAAAATGGGTAACTGAGCCCTCAATTCTTGTGACTCAGGATTTGCATGCCACTTAAATTTTGTTGAAGGTTAGCTACTTTGATTAAAATCAGAATTAGGTTTTTTTGGTGTTAAGTCAGTCAAACGAGACCGTAGTCTCCTTATTTGCTGTTCAATTGAGATTACCTGATCATCATCATCAGCGTAAAGGTCTATCAATTGTTCTTCAGCCATTTCGGATTCAACTAACTCTGAAATACTCTCATTAATGGCTATTATTTCCTTCTTTTTAATTTCCAATTTAATTACACACTCTAAATTTCTTACCTGGTTGTGTAATATTGTTAAAAGTGTTCACAGCCTTTGTAACAGCTCCCAACTTTGCCCCCCTTTTCTTTTTTAACTTTTTTCAATTCTGCACTGTCCATGTCTAAGTCAAAATTGTTTAACTGGGGATCGTAATGAAATAGAGGACAAGAAGAAATTACCAGAGAAGAGAGCACAGACAAAACAGTCAAGTTTAAATTTGGTTTAATCCCCCCCAAGTACTTGTGTGTCACTCAGGTCTAAGCTTATAAGAGAATGAGACTCCTTTAATGTAAATGTTTCCTAGTTAGGCCCTAGGTTGTAGACCTAATTAGGCTTGCTCAGGTTAGGCTTAGGCTAGACCATTTAGCCTAATTCTGCAATTTTTGTTAAGTAAGCTTAAGGTTTGTAAATTCCCCACACACGGACCACCAATGCGAAAAATGCTCTGTATGAATTGGTCCACAATTAACCTACCCCTTATATCTCCAGTCTATACTATAGAGTAGATCAAGTCTAGCCTAGAGGGGTCAGCCTAGAGATTCCGGAAATGGTCCAGAGCGGGCAGATAAATTGAGGTCCACAGTAGGATTCCTCACAAGAATTAGGTTAGGGCAATCTACCTTCACCTTTGTTAAGCTATGAGTTGATGCTGGGTCTTAGGCCACAATGTAGGCCTAACTTGTCTGACCCAGCTTAATTTAAGATTAACTTTGGTGTAAAAACTCAATTAGTCACTTACTTTTTGTTATCGGAGTGTCTCCCTTCTCCGGTTATGTTTTCGAGAGCGCACTTTGCTGGTACGTCCTCTCGCCCCGTTCTTCGTTTTCGTTCTCTCTTTGTTCTCCTCTTCGCGGGGCTTCTCGTACCAGCGTTGTCTTGGTTTATTCCTCCGTTGGTTGAGCGGTAATGTATCCTTATTACCGAGCACGCTCCTCCCACACAGTATATAAATACTAGTGTGGAGAATAACTCTGGTGAGCAACCAATTGGTTTCATCCACCCAGTTATTGACATAAAAGGAATTTAATGATTGTTAGATTAACTACCTACCTACTCAGTGAACCATTTTCGTTACCTCCCAACTACCCACTCATCAGTTTTCCATAACTTGGACCAATAGAAAAAGGCTTAAAGCCATGGTTTCCATAAGTTATTAACTTTGTAAACCTCTTATAATGGGGAAATATGAAACCGTAAACCTAAAGCAGAGACTGAGCTATCATAGTGGAATTCTGTATTCTCTATTCGTTCTGATAGCTACAGAGTGTATGGAGATTACAGAAAACAAACAAGTGCAATGGTAAATTATGTACTATTTTGTTGTGAAAACGATTTCATTGCGAAGAATTAATAACTGTACCGGAAACAAGTGTCTTTAGTCTTGAAAGAAAGAAAATACTGGAACGCTTTAGTCGCGAGGAAAATGAACCACTTTGAGATTCTTTAGTCCTGTCTACATTATGGCGATCGGCCATGTCAGACAAAAGGTAAAACTAACGACGATAGTTCGTCATTCAAAATAGATCACTTTATTTGGTAAGAGTAAAATATATCGTACTAAATTCGAGGTATTTTCGTCTATTTTTAAAAAACTTTAAAATAAGAAGCAAATTCATAGCGTTAAAACGCGGGATTTTTATACTCTCTCCCCGTCCTCATTAATTCTAGATCGATTAAAAAAGAGATTTAAGTTCAAATCACACGACCGTTTGTTGTCATTTATCACCGTTTACATATTCATCGACAACAATCGGAGTTTGAAACATTTCAAAATCTTGTCGCTGTAAAGCGATTAGTACATTCGATACATCTACAAATTCCGATTATTGCCAATTAATATGCAAAAGGCTACACTCGGTTTAAGTGGATCACGATTGAGAAGGTGATAAAACAGCTATAAACGGCGGTGTGATATACTGTAGGTTTAAAAAATGCTATCTTTAACAGTTTTCATGCCAACGCTTTTGCCAAAATTATGAAATTTGCCAATTGAAGTATTATTCCCAATAATACTTCTTCCCAACGATTGTTATTATTTGTTATGAAGTTTGTGGGACTAAAATGCTACAGTATTCTCTTTATGCTGAGGTTTTAGCCAAGATCTAGGCCGGCTCTTATTTCCAGAACAGAACCCGCTGATTTATATACTGTATTCCGAAATCTCTAAATAAATAAGTTGATTTGTTTTCCCATCTGCTTACTATAAAACCTTCTTGTCACTAAATATAACAATATGTATAGTTACCCCTATAAATAAATCACAGTACTTTTCTGTGACACCATTTTCTTTATCTTAATGAGCTACATCAAAAGTTAGTTATAACAAGATCCGAAACTCCGCTCACTTTGGCGTAAGGTTTTTCTTTTCTGCCATCTAGTGTTTGGAAGGAAAACTAAATTAGCAGCCGAAAAGTCATCAAATTAAATTATATTTTAATATTTATTATCATTATATACTTATCAAATATTGGATCGGTTAAAAATTGGAAGATAACTATAAAATATTCACTGTTTGGTAATACTCATATATTACTAAATCATGCGAGTGTGCCCGTGTGCAAAGCTTAGTTCTCACTCCGTCCACTAGGTGGCGAGTATCTAATATTTATTTGATAAGATTAAGGGATAAATAATGAAAAATATCGTTAATTTTGTTTTGTTATTGTATATATAATATCTATGGCTACATGTTTTATTTGCCACCCGACAGTTTAGTCAAAAACTGCTATAGTTAATAATAATAATAATAGCATCAATGGCACCATAATTTGATATGACAAGTAGGGTGGATCGATTTTACATTTTTTTCGATTTCCATATTCTAATAGAGACAAAACCTTGCGCATGCATGAGAAAATAGCCTCTGCAAAATCTTAGCTTAATAGGTAATCATCTTCTGCCCCCGGCAGAGCGATGAAAATCATATTTTAGTAGTCAAAAATGTATTTTTAAACCCTAGCCTAGAGTCATAAAATTTTGCGTGTGTGTTATTTCATGCCTAAGCAACGATATAAATGCTATGGGAAATATATAAATGCATTATTTAAGACAAAGAGCCGATCTGAAAATATTATACATATGATACATATTTTCAGATCGGCTCTTTGTCTTAAATAATGCATTTATATATTTCCCATAGCATTTATATCGTTGCTTAGGCATGAAATAACACACACGCAAAATTTTATGACTCTAGGCTAGGGTTTAAAAATACGTTTTTGACTACTAAAATATGATATTCATCGCTCTGCCGGGGGCAGAAGATGATTACCTATTAAGCTAAGATTTTGCAGAGGCTATTTTCTCATGCATGCGCAAGTTTTTGTCTCTATTAGAATATGGAAATAAAAATAAATGTAAAATCGATCCACCCTAATGACAAGTCATAATGAGACATAAACTAAATAAAAAGAATAGGCTAACACATTTTTATTATTAATTTCTAATCAGAATCACTGTCCACCAAAAAGCTGCTGGATTTGCCAAAGTCTTTCTCTCCATTCATCATCCAATTGAAGAAGTCATTGAATTTATCTTCTTTTTGTTTTTTTGAATAAATATCATTCTTTCCTTTCTTTTTGTTCATTTCTTTCTTTAGTTGTTCTAATTCCCATTTTTCTCTTTCCTTTTTTAGGACATTTTCTTCTTGTTTCTTCTTCAGTGCTTCGTTCTGTTTGTAAAATCGTTTCTTCCTTCTTCTTCTTTCCTCCTCTTCTTTCTTCTTCTTTTCTTCCTCTTCTTCTCTCTCTTTCCGCCTCTTCTCCTCTTCCTTTTGTCTTCTCTCTTCTTCTCTTATCTTCTTTTGCTTTTGTTGTTGTTCCATTTCTTTTCTTTTCTTATCTTTCGATATTTCCCTCTTCCGCCTCTTCTCCTCCATGATTGCTTTCTCCCGCTGTTTCTGCTCTTCCTTAATTCTCCTTCTCGTATCTTTTTCTTCTTCTTCCCTTATCCACTCTTCCAGGTCGTCGTCTTCACCCTTCTTCCACTTCTCTTTCTCCCTTTTCCTTCTCTCTTCTTCTTCTTCGTCTTCTCTCCTCTTCTCTTCTTCGTCTTCTCCCCTCCTCCGCTCTTCGATATCTTCCTCTCCCCCCTTCTTCCACTTCTCTCTCTCCCTTTTCCTTCTCTCTTCTTCGTCCTCTCTCCTCCTCCGCTCTTCGCTGTCTTCCTCTTCCCCCTTCTTCCACTTCTCTCTTTCCTTCCGCCTCCTCTTTTCTTCTTCATCTTCTTTCTTCTTCCATTTCTCTCTCTCCTGCTCTCTCCTCTGCTGCTCCTCCTCGAATAGTTTCTCTTCTTTCATAAACCTCCTCTTTTCTTCTTCCCTCTTCTTTTTCTTCTCTTCCAGTCTCCTCCTCTCTTCCTCTTCCTCCTTCGTCAACTTCTCTTCCTCATTTCTCATTTCCTCTCTTTTCTTCCTTTTCTCTTCCAGTCTCCTCCTCTCTTCCTCTTCCTCCTTCGTCAACTTCTCTTCCTCACTCCTCATTTCCTCTCTTTTCTTCCTTTTCTCTTCCAGTCTCCTCCTCTCTTCCTCTTCCTCCTTCGTCAATTTCTCTTCCTCATTCCTCATTTCTTCCTTTTTTTTCCTTTTCTTCTCTTCCAGTCTCCTCCTCTCGTCTTCTTCCTCTTTCCACAACTTTTCTTCCTCATTCCTCATTTCTTCCTCTCTTTTCTTCCTTCTCTCTTCCAGTCTTCTCCTCTCCTCTTCCATTTCCCTCTCTTCTTCTTCCTCTCTTCTCTTCCTCCTTTCTTCCGGCTCTTTCTTCCTCCTCTTTTCCTCTTCTATTTTCTTTCTTTCCTCTCCATTTTCTCTATTTCTCCCTTCACCTCCTCCTTCCTCTTCTTTCCTCCTCTTCCTCTCTTCCTCTTCCTTTCCATTCCCTCTTTCCCCTTTCAGTGTCGACTTTTCCCCTTTCTCACGTTGAATTTTCGCCTTATTCCGTCCAAGTTTGATGAATTCGGCTGTTGTCATATACGTGGAAACGGGCTTCGACATCTCGCCTCAATTAATAATTACAAAATTAATTAATCAATACATTAATTAAGTGTTTAATAAATGAAGAATAATATTAAGTTTCGTTAACGAGCTCAATATCCCTTGGTTGAGTAGTTAAACCGCTCTCCTGAGGAATCAGGCTTCGAGTGTTCGACTCTGCCTTTTCTGAGATCTGAAAATAGATAAAAAAAAATAGATAAATAAACTCTTTTGATTAGAAATTTGAGTGAGATGAACTTAATATTTAGGAAATAATTAGACCCGCAATTTAAAATTTTCACTGGCAGTATGTTTCATTAGGGTGTGTCGAATTTTTCAACTTTCAAATTCCAAATATGAGGGTGCTAAAAAGTTGCAGCATGACTTAGGAATTCTAAAGATATTTTTGTTAATTTAATATAATTTAGTTTTGCTTGGTAAGAAGCTACATAAAAATAGTGACTTTTTTGACTTTTTTGTGGAATTATATAATAATTATTATATAATAATTATATATGCTGTATATATAATGCACTGCTGTTTTTGCTTATTTCACAGGTTGAAACATATTCATCAGTGTGCTGAAGATTACTTGTCCGTCAGTGCTACCATCCTAACCAGTGGGAATTGACCTACAATGGCTTCTAAAAGGAGGACAAGACTGGGGACATTCACACATATGAGCAACCTAGTTGGAACTGGTAGAGAGTTGTTGCCCTCTGAACTCCCAACTCTGCGAGACGTTCTGAAAGATGGGCTACTGCTAAGAGAACAAAGTGGTGAGGATGTGAGAAACTACCCAGCAGCCAGTCTTGCAAAGGACATTTACCCTAAAGTGCTTGAAAAGTGGGAACGAGCAAACAGTTCTTTTGTAGCCCCTGTTGTAAATTCACGAGTCACAATCTTAAACAAGATCCAAGAGAGCTGGGAGCAGGCCAAAAACATATCTCTTGGGAGGAAAGCTACATGTCAAAGAGGCTTTCATTGCAAAACTTGACAAGCTTTTTGACATCCTCAGTTGCAAGTGTAAAATTGTTCTCTGCTCTGAATTTGGCTGCCTTGCAGATGCTGGTTGCAAAAACGAAACTCACATTAACTGTACATGCCCTAGGGAGATGAAGATCCCTGTGAAGGAACTTGCTTTCATTAAAGGTCAGAGAGACAAGTCTGGTTCTATTGGACCACATCAGATTGGCTTGCCAGATCAACCTGAGCACAACAGACAAGTCAAAAAGCAGAAGCGGCAAGAAGACGAAAGAAGAAGGCTTGCTGAATATAAGCAGACAAGTAAGCAGGATGTTTCAATGCCATCAAATGAAATAATTTTCTCTGATGATGAAAATGAAGAACAAATAGCTGATGCTCAAGATGGAAAGGATGGAAGTTATGAAGTGACATTAGAAATACCAAGCACGTCTTCAACTTCCAATAAAAAGCCAGAGTACAACACATTAGAAATACCTAATGTTGCTATGCATAGCATCAGATATGGTGTTGGCCTACGTGCCACAGCTGCCATCACCACTGCTGCCTTTATGGATGCTGGCTTGATCACTGAAGAAGACAAGAGACTTGTAGTTGATCACAATAAAGTCAAGAGGGCCCAAGAAAAGGTTGAGATCCCTGGATCAGGAATTTGATGATCTTTGTAAGAAGGGTGAAATTGACTGCACCTTCTTTGACGGCCGTCAAGATACAACTAAAGTTATGCTGAAAGCAGACAATTCAAATCGTCAGTTCCCCAGCATCATCAAAGAAGAGCATTATTCTGTGTGCAATGAGCCACGTGGAAGATATCTCTACCACTTCACTCCTGAGAAAGGCTCAACGAGAAAAAAACCTGCTGAAGTTATTGCTGATAATCTTGTAGATTTCATGAAGAAGAAGGGCATTGATAAAAGCCTGCAGGCCATTGGAGGTGATTCTACAAATGTTAACACTGGCTGGGAGGGTGGTTCCCATGCATTGGGTAGAGGTCAAGCTTTGCCGTAAGCTGATCTGGTTGGTTTGTGCCCTCCACACTAACGAGTTACCCCTGCGACACTTGATCACAGCACTGGATGGGAAGACCTTGTCTAACAACAAGTGGACAGGTAACATTGGCAAGATGCTAGACACTGCAACCGAACTTGAAATTGATCCTTCATTCACCAAACTCTCAATTGGAGAGCCTCTTACTTCACTGAGTGACAATGTCGTAAAGGATCGCTCTACTGATCAAGCGTACGGGTATAGGATCACACAGGCCATAAGGACAGGAGAACTTCCCACAGATCTGGCCCTTCTTGAAATTGGTCCAGTGAGCCATTCAAGGTGGTTGACAACAGCAAACAGGCTTTGTCGCATATGGGTTTCAAAACATGGCCTTAAAGGCAAAACCCTCAACAACTTAAGACTGATAGTGGAATACATTGTTGGTGTGTACTACCCCTGTTGGTTCAACATCAAAGTAAAACACTCTTGGGTGGAAGGCCCACGCCACATCTTGTTTCAGCTGCGGCTAGTTAGGCTGCAAAAGAAGGCTGTAGTGGATGCTGTTTTGCCAACCATCAAGCGCTCAGCATGGTATGCATTCAGCGAAATGATAATCCAGACACTCTTGTGCTCAGATGACAGTGAGGAGAGGAGAGCTGGTGTCCAAAAGATTGTTGACATGACGGGTGGAGATGATGACACACTTGGAGATCTTTCTGTACGTCCCAGGAAGACACCTTCCATCAACCCCGTGCTTCTTCCGTGTTGGAGCTGACAGACTGGTCTGACGGGGTATTTGAACCTCCTTTGACATGTAAACTGACTACAGCGGAAGTAAAGAAGTTCTTTGACAAGCCTATGCAAGTTCCACAGTGGCCCTGTCATGCTCAGTCAATAGAGAGGTGTGTGAAACAAGTCACAGAGGCAACAGGCAGGGTGTATACACATGAGAAACGTGAGGGCTATATCAGAGGCCAAGAAGCAAGTCGGCGGCTGATGTCCAAGAACGAATCAAAGCAAGACTTGATGAAACTTGTTGTTTAAATATTTTTTTTTACTGATGTCATTACTTTCTAATGTTGTTTTATGATTACAAGGATATGTTTTATGATTACTAGGATATGTTTTATGTAGAGAAACTAAAATTTTTATAGCATTACCTGACATTTTGAGAAGCTAAAATTAATAAATGTTGTTTTCCGAGAGCAATTTATGTGCTTTTTAATCAAACGTAGATTTACCAAGCTAAGTGTTGAGCAATCACAAAAATAATAGCAGATTTGAATTCTTCACATCCAAAAACATATTTTTAAAACCCCTCAGTGAAGGAATTGGCAAAAATTAATTTTCACCTCCCAAATTGACACACCCTAAATTGTTTCATGTCTGTAATTGCGTTATTAATAAGAAGAAGCAGTGGACTTTGGAAAAGGAGAGTTCTTTTCCTGTATTCCCCATGCAAAATGTGTGTATATACAGTATGTATATATATATATACAGGCCCTCTCCGAGGTTCAGAGAGGCCAGGGCCACTTCCAGGCCCATAGCTAACTAAACCCAATTATTACTTTCACTGCAAAACATTATATTCAAACCTGAAAGTTTCTAAATTTGAGGTCCCCCTTAAGCTTGAGGCCCAGGCCAAATGGCCCTCCTGGCTCCCCCTCTGATAGACCATATATATATATAATATATATATATATATATATATATATATATATATAATATATATATATACACATAGAGAGAGAGAGAGAGGATGTATGGTGGACGGAGGAAAAAAACAGAGCGGAAGAAGCAGATGCAACTATATCACTGCAAGAAATCATTCAGAAACAATAAAAAGACGATCTAAAGGAGAGGCATGGGAAAGAATTGACAAGACCTACAGGAAGATATGAGAGGTACGAAAAAATTATCTATGGAATGGCGAAAAATATAGAAAGGGAGATAATATTGAGGTTCATTCAATACTAAGTAAAGAAGGAGAGCCCCTATTGACCCTATCGATGTGGAAGATAGATGGAAAGAATATTTTAACGAACTACTAAATGTAGTGAATGAGGTACCGCAGGAAGAAGAAAGAGATCCAGAAGTACGAGTACGGGAAGAAGAGCAAGACGAAGATCTGCAGATACGAGCACGGGAAGAAGAGTCGGATGAAGACCAACCTATTACTATTACTGAGGTAAAAAATGCAATTAAAGAACTTAAAAACGACAAGAGTCCTCGAATTGATGGTATTAGGAATGAGTTCTATAAAACTGGAGAAGAACTTGCTGGATGGTTGACTGAGGTGTTTAACCAAGCATAGAATGAGGAATGTATACCATCTGAGGGGGAGTAAATCAATAATATGGCCAGTATACAAAAAAGGCGATAAACGAGACTCTCAAAATTACAGAGGAATTTCGCTTCTTCCCTGCGCAAGCTAAATTTCTGAAAGAATCCTAGAGAGGAGATTAAGATCGATGGTGGAGGAATCAATTGGAGAATGGCAGCATGGGTTTAGACCCAACAGAAGCACTATGGACTATGGAATAAAAAGGCGTACATTGCCTTCATAGACCTAGAAAAAGCCTTTGACCGGGTACCAAGAAATAGATTATGGCAGGTGTTGGAAGATCCAATGTATAGATTAAGTCATAAACTGATAAGGGTCATGAAGGGCTTGTATGAAATATGCAGTAACACGGTAAGATCAAATGAAGGAAGAGAAAATTGGTTCAATGTGGTAACAGGGTGCGACACTGCGACAGGGAAGCGTGATTTCGCTACTATTGTTTATTCTCTATATGGATAGATGTTTAAACAGAATTTGTACTCGGCAAGATAAAGAACACACTTTCGTATACTCGGACGATGCAGCGGTGATAACGCGAGATCTTGAGGAGTTACGGAGAGCGCTACAAAGATGGAATGAAATTATGAGTGATCATGGCATGAAGATCAACAGGACGAAGACCGAAGTGATGGCACTATCAAGGAATAGAGAGAACATAAATGCACAAATAGGGGAAACGCAGCTAAACCAGGCTGATAAGCTCAAATACTTAAGAGTGATTGTGAGTGAGCAAGGAAGTAGTGAAGACTGAAGAGTTACAAGAAAGAATTGGGAAGTTCTCGAGGAGTGTGGGGATGCTTTATCCCATCCTGAGATAAAAAAATGTACCAACTGGGGTGAATATTTTAATATACACCACAATTCTTCGCCCAATATTAATTTATGGATCAGAGTGTTGGGCCTTGAACACTTCTCAAAAGAGTAGGATTGAAGCGGCGGAGATGCGAGTTTTGAGGTTGATAAGGAGAGTAACCTCGAGGGACAGAATTAGAAGTGAGAAAATAAGGCAAGAACTTGGAGTGCAGTCAGTATTAACTTGTATAGAGAAAAACCAACTAAGGTGGTACGGCCATATACGAAGAATGAGAGAGGAAAAGTACCCATTGCAATTTTATAATTGGACGCCGAGAGGAAGGAGACCAGTGGGAAGACCAAGGAAAAGATGGAGAGATACCATACCAGAAGCTTTCAGTGGTAGAGGAAGAACCATAGAAGATGTGGAGGAGAGTAAACTCTATCGGGATCGGTCAGCCTGGAGAACGTTCATGGGGGCTCGTTACCTGACAGGAGATTCCTAACAGGGTGGATGTTGAGAAACGTGAATATATATAAAAAATAATTATTAACTTGAAGTGTTTCGAAAAATGCACTTACAAAAATTAATAAAAAAAAAGAAAGAAAAATCTAACATGTACCCCTTGTTGAAAACCCCTACTCTAAATGATTACACACACACACACACACACACACACACACACATTTTAATTAAATGAAATCCTTGGAACAGTTTAATTTATTTATTCTTTTTGAGGGTTGTCCACTGTTCAACAAAGCACCTGACAGATATCTTCATTCGGATGCTATTGCTTAGTCTAGCCAATAGTTGTATGGTGGCAAATAAGGAGAATGGGTGCCAGTGCCACGCATTGGTACTGAAGGTTGGCAGTGACACTGAGGATTGACAGGAGGGTTGACATTGGCACTCTGAAGGGAAAAGAGGGCAGGCACTCTGAGAAATAATAATAATAAAGTTTAGGGGACACCGACGCAGTTGCATAATAATAATAATATGCAAAATAATATGTGAATAATAATATATAGTTCAGAGGACACTGACGAAGCCGCATAAAAATAATAAATACAGTTCTCCCCCGATTTACGAACGAGTTACGTTTCTGAAAACCCGTTCGTAAATCGAAAATTCGTAAATCGAACACTATTTTCCAACTGACTCCCATTATAAAAGTTGAGATAAGTTCCTACGAACAAAAAATCACTTCCAAAGAACGTCTTAAAATGCTACAAAAACACGTTTTTGCCCACAATGTTTGCCGTAAACAATGTTTTTAGATCTCTACAATAATAAATATATATGAAATATGAATAATAAATGCAGTTGAGTAAAATTGCAATGATTAATGTTGCCTTCCAACCATTAATGACAGAGACCATTCACGACTGTTTCAGTAATGAAAGTTTTAAATACATTTAAAACATTTTATATGGTTTATTTTTATTTTTTTAATAATATTTACTACTACCAAAAATATTGCAGTTACCTTCAGACATCTGCTGATGTTACGAAAAAATTCCGAATTTAACGAACAATTTTGTTCGTAACTTCAAATTTTTCGTTCGTAAATCAATCAAGCCTTCGGACAAAATTTTTTTGTTCGTAACTTCGAAAATTCGTACAGTGAGCGTTCGTAAATCGGGGAGGAGTATATATACACACAATATATATATATATATATATATATATATATATATATATATATATATATAATATAAAGTTTAGAGGAACACCGACGCAGTTGCATAAAAATAATAATATATTTGAGAATAATAATAATAATATAAAGTTTGAGAGACACCAACGTAGCCGCATAATAGTAATAGTAACAGTAATAATAATAATTATAATATGGCAAATATGTCGAGTGAGTGTGTGTCAGGCACTGGCACTGAGGGTTGGAACTCACACTCTGAGGGGAAAGAGGATAGGCACTCTGAGAAGCAAGATTTTTAGGTTGGCACTGAGGGTGTCACTGGCTCCCCGGGAAGCAATAATAATATAAGGTTAGGTGAACACTGACGTAGCCGCCAAAAATAATAAGATGGAAAATAATAATAATAATAATAATAATATAAAGGCTTTTCGTCTCATCAATTTCCCGCCTCTTACTGACTCTCTTCAATCTCTCTTTCTTCGCTGTAGTGTTGCCTCACTCTCTCTTTACTATCGCTATTACAGGGTGTTCAAAAAGTCGCACTTCAGTTGGAAAATTCTCATGTACAATAAATGTATAATAGATAAATTTCCCAAGTGTTGTGCGACTTTTTGAACACCCTGTATTATATATATAATATATATATATATATATATATATATATATATATATATATATATATATATATATATATATATATGCAGGGGATTCAAAAGTTGCACTACACTTGGAAAACTTTTTATTATACATTTATTGTATATATGAGAATTTTCCAACTGTAGTGCGACTTTTTGAACACCCTGTATAACGGACACTCCTCGTCTGAACTCTAAATGCGTGCCTCCTCCTTTAAGGAGAACACACATTACCAGACTTTCGACACGTTCTCATTCCTTTTCTGTCCAGCTCTCTAACGCAGTGGTTCCCAACCTTTTTTTTGAGGCGACGGCCCACTTGAGCTGATTCGAATAACTTATGGCCCACTTCCCATGTTGCTAATCTGGTATCATGTTTACATAAGGCTTAATGAGCAAATTTTGTTAACATTTATTAACATAATGCTAAAAGACAATCAAGCAAGCCCACCGGTTGGGAACCAGTGCTTTTCAATCTTTTATCTACTCAACTGGTCAACTCTGGAACAATCTTCCTCAATCCATCTTTCCCCCTGTGTATGACCTACAAGCTTTCAAACGCAGAGTGTCCAGACATCTCGAAAACTTTGGATCTTGATTTTTGGCTCTCTTCTTTCTCTATGGAGGGGCGCTTTTGGGGGCATTCGCCCTTGGCCACTCTTTCCTTCATAAAAAAAATAACACCAGAAAAAATAACTGCTTGGATCTGGTTTTCACGAATAACACCAACTTAATCAATGATGTAAATATAACACCAACAAATATCTCCGACCACAACATTATCGAGGTATCCACTCATATGGCGAGAGCACCAAAAGAAAATACTCATACTGAAGAAAGAAGCAAATTTGAGATTTTTAATCTAAACTCCAAGCCTATAAATTGCGAAGAATTCAGATCCCATATGACACAAATAGAGTGGAAAACAGCCTTAGAGGATAAAACAACCGAAGAAATGCTAATAACCTTAGAAATAAAGACGCTGGAAATTTTAGAAAAATATGTTCCGAAAGTACAGCCAAAGGGAAAGAGGAACTATTTCGAGAGGCAAAAGCGAACATTATTCCGCAAGAGAAGGAGAGTAGCCACGAAGTTAATTAACTACACAGACAACATCACCATAAACGTGATACAAATAAAATTGAAAAGTAAAGACACTGAAATACAAGCCCTAATTAACGGCCATTCAGAGAGAAGAGGAAGAGGCGGTGAAAACATTAAAAAATAACCAAAAATATTTCTAAAGCTTCGCAAAAAGAAAAACAAAAACGCGGACAACTATCGCACCCTTAATGAAAGAAAATAATGAGCTAACTGACGATCTAAAAGAAATATCTGAAATATTGAGAGGTCAGTATGAATCAGCTTTCAGTACCCCAAATAGAGAGAGAACAATACCTGACAGAAATATCTTGTTTTAAAGAGGAATTAAATGGAGAATAAATAATTGATTTTGAATTTACTCCAGAAAATATAACGAAAGCTATAGGACGAATGAAATCACATTCAGCTGCAGGCCCAGACAAATGGAATACCTTGTTGATTAAAAACTGTAAGAGCGAAATAGCTACACCACTTTATTGGATATGGAGAAGATCCCTGAACACGGGGTAAACAACGAGCATATTAAAAACAGTGAACATTGTCCTGACATCACTGACATCACATATCACCAAAATATTTGAAAGAATAGTCAGGGAGAAACTATGACTTTTTGAAGAAATGGCAAAGATTCAATGAGAACCAGCACGGTATGCCTACCACAACTAATAGAGCACTATAACAGTATCATAGACACACTTGAGAACAGTGATAACTACGATGTAATATACACGGATTTTGCTGAAGCGTTTGATAGGTGTGATCATGACATAATAGCACATAAAATAAAACAGGGAAATAACAGGCAAAGTGGGTAAATGGATCTACAACTTCCTCAGGGAACGGCAGCAAGCCGTACAAATCCAAGGTATATAATAATCAGAATCAGAAGTACGCAGCTCAGTTCCACAAGGAACAGTATTAACTCTACTCCTGTTCATTATCATGATGACAGACATAGACATTGAAGTAAACGACAACAGTATGTAACATCTTTTGTTGACGATACAAAGATCAGCAGGAAAAATCGGCAATGCAGAAGAGGTGGAAGTCCTACAGAGGGACACAAACAAAATATACAAATGTTCAGAAGATGTGACATGAATTTTAAAACTGTGAAATTCCAGTTCTTGAAGTATGGAAGAAATGAAGAACCTAAACAGGCAGCATACTATGGACCAGATAGACAGGAAATTCAGAGAAGTACGAAAGCAAAAGATTTAAGGGTTATTAATAACCGATGATGCAAAATTTGAAACAGAATCAGACAGCGACAAACAGAGCAAAAAGAGATACGGGACAGCTACTGAGAACCTTCAAAAGAAGTGACGAGAAGGTAATCATTCCTCTGCTGAGAACACTGAATAATCAGTGGCGGCTCGTCGGTAGGCACTGCGGAACTGCAGTACCCCTAAATTTTTTATTTACAATTGAAATAATCAAGAACAATATAAGGATGAACTCATTGAATAACTTTTTCAATAACTTTTGAAACTTTTATTCATTGCTCAATGCTCATCCTTTTATTTCAGTAATTATTTCAACCCATTCTTAGAGACAGCACCCCTAGAATTTTTAGTCACGAGCCACCACTGACACTGATCATACCAAAACTTGAATACTGCTCAGTATTGACGTCCCCATACAAAAAAGAAATTAATAAACTAGAACTCCAGAGGAATTTCACAGCCAAGATTAATGGCTGCAAAAAATTCAATTACTGGGAAAAACTACGTAAATTAAGGTTAAGTTGGTGACCTCACCTATAGCCCTGGCCTGATGGAGGACCGAGTTGCTTCCTTACGATTTCCATCGCATATAACCAGGCACAGTCGGCTCATCTGGCACCGTCCTGAGTTAGGCATATAGTCTTCTTTAGGCGATTTCAACTTTGACCCCTGTGACGTTCCTGAGATCCTTTGGAAACTGCTTAAAAACTCTTGGCCTCCTGACCACCAACGTATTTTCCTTTAGTGTAGCTATTTAAATCTGTATTCGCTGGAAAGAAGAGAGATACACATAATAATTTACATTTAGAAAATGACCCAAAAACTGATACCTAACTTCAAACTAAACCCAATCAACATCCAAACAACACTGGAAAATAGGAAAGGCAGACTATGTCGTGTTCCCAAACTAAAGGCCTGACGAAGGACATGCTCAACACTGAAAAAAAATACATCTATATATATATATATATATATATATATATATATATATATATATATATATATATATTATATATAATATAATTATATATATATATAAAGGATGGCGCAAAAGTCGCGCATCATAGGAATTTTCAGTGTTGATTATAATATATTTTTTTCTTTTAGGTACGGGATGGCTGCGAAATTAATAATAGACGAGAGGGTGAGCTTGGTTTTAATGTATGGAATACCAGGTACAACAAATCGATGAATCGGTACAGAATTTAAATATACTGTGTATATATATATATATATATATATATATATATATATATATATATATATACACACACCGCCGCTTAAATTGGAAGTAATTTATATCAATTTGTAACTCAAAATGTCTTACGATACGGAATTAAATATTAATGGAAGTATGTCAATAATTTTAAATCATAAAAATAATTGACGTTGTCTCCATGGTAATTTCAGATCTATACGATTGCGTTACCATGACAATGATATCGACCCACA
The DNA here is from genome assembly GCA_023014485.1 of Bathynomus jamesi. NCBI lineage: Eukaryota > Metazoa > Arthropoda > Malacostraca > Isopoda > Cirolanidae > Bathynomus > Bathynomus jamesi. The sequence goes on along the minus strand of JAJOZX010002416.1, from coordinate 94,987 downwards.
TGAACGTAACTCACGATGGCATGTTCTTTACTATGTTAATAGCAATATATATATATATATATATATATATATATATATATATATATATATAGGGTCGCCGAGAGGGCGGGGAAGCCGGGTTAAATCCCCGGGGCCCGGACCTATAGAGGGCCCGGAAAGAAGGGAAATAAAATCTAAAAATTTTAATAAAGCAATTGATTAAATAACAGAGGAAATATAATTAATGAACATATATTTTATAGAGATTATCATAGTCAAACTGAAACAGATAAAATATCATCTGCTCTGCGGTCCACCAATGCCCAAGACCGACTGACAGATCTGGGAACGATTGTAATTGAAAGCCAGTTAGCCCGTACTTTAAATTTCATCAGAATCATTTACCATTTTGCTAGAGAGAAGGCAAAGAAAGTACACTTCTAATTATGAAAATCTTGCAGTAAACAATTGTCTTGCCCGCATGGACTGGTACTGCATTTGTAAATTGTATGATGATAGAATTAATATAATTGATTCAAAAAATAAAATGGTCATTTTCTTCCGAGTTTTTTATTCATACTGTATGTTTTGAATAGTGATTTGGACATATAATCAATTTGCTTGTTATGTACACAAAAAAACATTCATAATAAAATACTGAGTAAACAGGGGGGCCCATATACCAATCCTTCCCCGGGGCCTGGGGCAGCTCTCGGCGGCCCTGTATATACGTATATATATATATATATATATATATATATATATATATATATATATATATGGATATTTAAACGTATACAGGATATACAGACAGGATATTTGGACAGTTAGATTATATGTATATAATATAGGCATTTGAATACGTGGATAACGCACACTGTGTCAGAGAAGGTCGACCCCATTAAGAAGTTAAAATTTGTATATTACTTCATTTGTTTAGAAAATAAGAAGTTTTTTAATTTTGTTTTCAAAATTACCTAAAAAGTACTTTAGAGGTTGACAGTATTACCAAAGTTTTTCCATACCCCATAGCTCAGTTGGCAACACCGTTTCACTATAATCGAAGTGTAAACACTGAGGTCAGGGGTTCCAATCCCGATGATGCTAGTAATTTGGGAGTTAGCGCAATGGGCCGCATTAAATGGTCTGAGCAATGTGTTGGTCTCTGGCTCCGAGCAACTGATTGTTATTATTACGTAAGTTTATATCTATATCTAGTCAGACCACGCTTGTACAAAATTTCATACACGAAATCGAGAAAAAACATAAATTTACCAAAATACCACAACTATAAAAATTTTGAGCTTCGTATTCTAAGCCGGTAAAACCCCATTTGTGAAGCTGCACCCAAAATCTAAGTGACTCGTGAACTTAAAGTAATATTAAAGTCTTACTGGCTTAAAAATTTCTGTCGAAAATAATTTGTCTGAATTTTTTTTATATGATATAATCCGATCGCGGACTGACTAGATTTTTGGTGGTCTTTGGTATTATTAAACTTTGAAAAATATCGAAAATCAAAAACTCGATTACAGAATCTTCTCTAAAGGTGTCGAGAAATATATCATCCGACTTTTATTGCGTAGGACAGCGATTCCCAATATGTAGTAAGCGTACCATGGATGGTATGCGGAGCTCTTTTAGGTGGTATGCGGAGCTCCTTTAGGTGGTATGCGGAGCTCCATTAGGTGGTATGCAAGAGAGTTTTAATATGCGGTTTGCTAATATACAGTATGTCCCACAAAAAAGTACACCCAACTTTAGATTGTACTAACTCCTCCAAAAATTGAGATATTTTGGATCCGTTTGTTTGATTTAATATAGCAACTTATTCTTTGTTAACGTTCAAATTTATTCATGTTTAAACGAATTAGTGTTTAAGCATCCTGCTTTTAACTGAAGGGTACAACAAAATGGATTGCGCAAAATTGGTCAATGAAAAAATAATGTGTGTGCTATCGATGTAATGAAAAGACAAATACATAATAATAGATACTTTAACATAATTTTAATAAGATACAAAGCAGATTTTTCTTTTTCCTTATTACAAAAGTTATGCTTAGTTTCGTTTTCTTTCAACATGACCGCCATTCCTATCGATACAAATCTGGAGTCGAGCTCTCATCTTCCCATCACTCTTTTGATAAGATCTGGATTGTCTTTTAACAAGTTGATTTCAGCTGTGATGCGAGTCCTCAAATCATCTAAATTGATAGGTTGTGATGCAAATACTCTATTTTTCAAGAAATAGCTCCTGCTCACAGGAGAGTTATTGTGAAGGAACGCTTGCAGGAAGTCTTCCACCAAAGAGTAATTGCTACAGGCCATGACATTGAATGGCCTCCCAGAAGTCCTGACTTGATCCTGTGTGATTACTTTTTATGGGGTCATTTGAAAAATAGAGTATTTGCTTCACAACCTATCAATTTAGATGATTTGAGGACTCGCATCACAGCTGAAATCAACTTGTTAAAAGACAATCCAGATCTTATCAAAAGAGTGATGGGGAAGATGAGAGCTCGACTCCAGATTTGTATCGATAGGAATGGCGGTCATGTTGAAAGAAAACGAAACTAAGCATAACTTTTGTAATAAGGAAAAAAGAAAAATCTGCTTTGTATCTTATTAAAATTATGTTAAAGTATCTATTATTATGTATTTGTCTTTTCATTACATCGATAGCACACTCATTATTTTTTCACTGACCAATTTTGCGCAATCCATTTTGTTGTACCCTTCAGTTAAAAACAGGATGCTTAAACACTAATTCGTTTAAACATGAATAAATTTGAACGTTAACAAAGAATAATTTGCTATATTAAATCAAACAAACGGATCCAAAATATCTCAATTTTTGGAGGAGTTAGTACAATCTAAAGTTGGGTGTACTTTTTTGTGGGACATACTCTGTATAATTACTTTAATGATTCTGTATTAAAAAAAAAGTAATATTAGTTATAGATGAAAAAACTCGCCACATTTTTCACGTCTGTCAAAAATTTTGTTCTTCAAAGAGCGCCAACGCCAATGAATTGAAGCTTATTTGTCATCATTTGAATTAAAATGATTCAATTGTTATCAAGGGTTAATTTTGCCTTTAGGAATTATATACGATAATTCTATGTTACTTCGATATTAACAAACATTACAATATATATATATATATATATATATATACACAAACACACACACACACCAATATTAAACTTGTATACACTCCACAAGGCTATAAATATCACAGACTGTATACTGTAAGAACACTATAACATTTACAGTGAATACATATTACGAAATAAAAGCTATAATACAGTTGAATTTAGAAAAAAATTACATGGTTAAGGTTCCGCAAGACCTTTCTGACTAACTGGAATACTTTTATGGTCACGAAGAGAGGCTATACAACACGCATTTGTACATGAATGAGCGAGTGAGTGACACAGTGACTTTATCACATGCAACATTGCTATGGTAAACAGACACACACCACACACACACACACACACACACACACACACACAGAATCATGTAATCACCAAATTGCCTGAATAAAAAAATTAAGTAATTATTAAATAAAAAACTGTGAAAATGGAAACGAATTATGGATGAGTGGGGGGGGGGGAGCGTATGTAGGCACTTCTTCATCTTTAATGGTGGGTGGGGGGGTTTACTACCACATGCATGTAAGGATCAAAACATAAAACTGTATATAATATACTTTCGTTATTTTCTGTTTTCCAAAAACTTTTCAGGATTGACCTGCGTTTCTTCTATTGCATCTCGCTTCATTGATGTCGGAGAGAGTTGCTCTTTACTCTCAAATTACCTCATAGCTGGTCAGGGAAATTGGGGTTAAGTTACCCCCGAAATAGGGGGTATTTTACCCCGAAAGTGGGTGTAATTTACCCCCGTAATAGGGGGCAATTCACTCCTGAAATTGGGGATAATTCGAGTTATCCTCTATTTTGGATGTAACTACGTGGTTACCCTCGAAATCAAGCCTAAATACGTAGTTACCCCTAAAATCGAGGGTAAATACGTAGTTAACCCCAACATTATGGGTAACTACATAGATTCTTGAAAATTGATGTTAACTACGTAGGTATTCTCAAAATTGGTGATAACTCAAGTTACCTTCAATTTTGGATTTAAGTAATAGTTACACCCAAAATTGAAGTTAAGTACGTAGTTATCCCTCAAATTGAGGGTAACTACGCAGTTACCTCCAAAATTGCGTTTAACTACGTAGTTACCCGCAAAATGGTGATAACCCGAGTTACCCTCAATTATATTATATATTATATTATATTATTTTATTTTATAATACAAGTGCCATCAGTTTTCTGCTAACTTTAGGGATTACTTCCAGTGCCAGTGCTACATGTCGTTTTTTGTGCTCCTCCTCTCATATCAAAATTGATAGTGATTAAAGTTGTTGAAACACTGTTCTACAGTACCATTGAAAGTGTGAATACACGAAGATCACACTATCACAATCTTGTTCACTTTACTTGCAGTATTAACCAAAAAATTATTGATTAGAATTTTAATTCAATTTCTCTTGTGACATCTGGCACTCCCTTTAACGGGCCGGAGGTATAATCGCACAGAGCGGTAGATGACCTTGAAAAGAGTCACAGTAACCAATAAACGAACGTGAGAAGTTAAAAATTACAAATCCACGTAACATAATTTAACATTTAAAGCAAGAACGAGATTTAATAAGTGACATAATATTTTCTCATTTATCGTGTTAGCAGAAGTATTATATAGAAGAACTGAAATGGCGAATGGAAATAACTCGGATCAACAAACGCGAATATTTCCCCTACCTCCTCCTCCTCCTTCTCCTCCTTCTACCGATGGGAGGGCATCATTAAAGGAGAGAGTACCACAATTCTGCTCACAGCGACGCCAAGCAACTGAAAGGGGATAAGGTAACAAACAACTTCTATCTTACATGCATACATACTACTCCTTCTTCCTGGAATACATGGCGGAGTTGGATTAAAAAAACGCTCAGATTAATAGATTAGAAGAGAAAACAAAAGACTTTAAATCAGAGACAACTGACCTAAAACAACGAGTCACCAACCCACACTGAGAAAATATCCACAACTGGAAAAATATGTTGAAGATCAGAAGAATGAGAACGAGAAAATCTACAGTGAATAAAGACAAGAATCTTATGAAGATACCTTCTTCCTCGCGGGACCCACCTGGTATCCCAGAGGAAACCCAAAACGAGAATTCTAATACAGTAGTCACAGAAGCGATAAGAGATAAACTCCGCTTAAACATCCCTCAAAATATCATTTTACCCAGACGGGGAAGACTCAGCAATGATGATGATAACTTAAAAGACTAATTAAATTTAAACTTTTTTTTATTGGAAGTCTGAAGTTAGAAGTTTTCTCATACAAATAAACCCAATATATTTACTAATGAATCACTATATGATTACAATAGAGAAATATATAACAAAGTGCCAAAACTTAAAAATGAAAAACTCATAAAGACTCGTTACGTGAGAGAAGGAAAGATCCATGTTCGGAAAAGTGGGGTTGGTCAACAGATCATTATTTCTACTACTGTAAATCCGACAACAATTATTTCCGACAACACATACTCGACTACTCGTACAAATAACTGAACCTTCCTCTAACTCAAGGTATATTTCGTTAAATACTGTTAAAGCATTATAACCCCACTGAGTTAGTTACATAATATTAGTTCTTGTTTTATTATCTATTTCATTGTTTATCAGTTTTCCTTGACTTATCCTTATTTTTAATATTATTTCGCTGTCATTCATTCTTCCTCTTAATTGTTAACTCCCTCTTTTTTAACTTTTTAGATTAACGTAAATATTATTATTGGTTTTTATTTTATTTTATTGGTTTTTATAATTTCCTTTATGATTAACACTTTACGTACTCTTAAATCTGTTAATGAAATCACTGAATCTCAAAATACAATAAATAGCAACTATGTGTGTCAGTGGATTCCTTCTTCAACGAGCGAGACAGTAATTGAAACATATCTATTTTGAACTTAAACATCAGAAGCCTTCCAAATCACTTTGAGCTGTTGACGACCAATCTAAAATTGTTACAATATAAATTCACGTATATTATATTGACCGAGGCCTTGTTAAATGAAACTAATAGATAATTTTTTAATATACCGGTTTACACGAGCTATCACATACGTAGAAATAATAACAGAGACGTTGGAGTGAGCATTTATATAGACGCTAATCATAAAAGTAAAAGTATTGAGCAATTGACAGTCATAAATGATAATACTGAAACCCTAGTAGTTGAAGTGTATATAAAGAACATTTCCTATTCGATCTCAGGCATCTACCGACCACCAAATGCTAACTTGCCAACATTTTTCCGACTTTAACTTCTAATCATATCAACAATAACTGCATCATTGCGGGAAATGTAAATATCGATCTTGCTTTGTTTACCATATTATCTATCATTTCTTCTTATCTATTAGTTCTATTATTATACCATATTGCTTACCAATTCTTTATCTATTATTTCAATTTTCATTCGAAATGACAGAATTAACTAAATGCAGCTTTATTTTATTTTCCATTAATTCTATTTATATTTCTTATTTTCCTTTGAAAAAATAGAAATGAATCTCAAAGATTTTTGCCTGAAAAGCTGTCATACTTCCCAACGGCATATTCACATAAGAATACTGTAATTATAAAGGGTGATCCAGAGAAATGGGACCCAAAAGAAACCCCTGTAACTCTTAAAGTATAAGTCCTTTTATAAAATCATACGCATCATTCGAAAGAGGATAGTTACAAGTTTGTACAGGATTGTATAGGTTTTTGACAATACAAGACAAGCTAAGATACAAAACAAAATAAATGTGTTAGTTAAAACTAACCCTTCAAGATGACTGCATGGACTGTGGAACAGCTGCGTTTCATAACTGAGCAATATTATGAGCATGGAAGAAGTGTAGTTTCAGCTCTTACGTAGAAGGTGATTTTGACATCTGAAAATTTGTCTTGAAAGATCTTTGAGCTGAAACTACACTTCTTCCATGCTCATAATATTGCTCAGTTATGAAACGCAGCTGTTCCACAGTCCATGCAGTCATCTTGAAGGGTTAGTTTTAACTAACACTTTTATTTTGTTTTGTATCTTATCTTGTCTTGTATTGTCAAAACCTATACAATCCTGTACAAACTTGTAACTATCCTCTTTCGAATGATGCGTATGATTTTATAAAAGGACTTATACTTTAAGAGTTACAGGGGTTTCTTTTGGGTCCCATTTCTCTGGGTCACTATTTGTCACTAAAAAAATACAAAAAATACAAAATTAAACGTTAATGCCAACACTGTGTAAACCTGTATGGATGTAATGTATATCTTATGTAATGTGTTCTTTCTGAATTATTATTATTAATATTATTATTATTATTATTATTATTATTATAATATTACTACCCTCAATAATATAATAATCGGTATGGGTAGTATTTCGATGGGAAGCCATTCTCTGTTTCCAAATTATGTAGCGACCAGTGTCGAACCACGTAGAGCTGTAGGTCTCCAACGTCATATGACCTTAGATGTTGCACAGGAGTTTAATAAACAACCCAATCATTACAATTACTTCGGTAAGCTTCAGAATTCGTATACACCAATCACCATTGTGATGAAATTGCGAAAGTTTCCACCTGATCGAATTTTTGTGGGAAAATGGCAAAAACGCCAAAATGATAATGTAAGAAATTTACAATTTTGTTTACAAATTCTGCACACTTGTAGGAATTACTTGAGAGGTCCTAAATGTAAAATATTTAATAATTATTGAAACCAGTTTAGAAGATACGGAAAATAAACCCATGTTTAACCAATCATATATTAAATATCTCCTTATTTATAACCAATATCAAGTAAATATCTTGTATTCCTTTAATTACTCTTTATTGTGTTGAAATTGGGAAAGTCTCGGACGAATCGAATTTTTGTCGAAAAATGACAAAAACGCCACGTTAAGTAATCCTTCGAAATTTCCAATTTTTGGTCAAATACCAAACACTGTCTGTTGTCTTTCCATTTTGTACACATGTTGGAGTTACTTGAGAGGTCCTAAATGTTGAATATTTAATAAGTATTGAAATTAGTTTAGAATTTATTGAACATTTTCTCGTGTTTTACCAATCATATGTCAAATATCTTATTTATAATCAATATTAAAGGAAGATATTACATTTCTTTTATCATTATCTTGTTGCAGTACCCAAATGGACCCATTTGCAACTCCCAAAATGAAGGTAATATATTTTCTTCTAAAATGTCCTTACATTTCTTTGAATTCAAGATTCCATTGATAACAACGAGCTTTCCTGGACCAGAAACACTAAAGTATACCCAAAGAGATGTTTTTTTTTCTTCGAATGCAGTATTTGATTTTCGCCAAACATACCGTTGCTCGTTGTTCCCGAATAAATCAACCTTGGTATTCGTCTATCGAGAGAACTTTCTTCCAGAATACAAATCCATCATTTTGATGATCTTTGGCGTACTTTAAATGGGTTTCTTTGTACGCTTTACGTTGATCTTAGACGGTCTAAATGTTTCTCAAATATCACCTGCAGTCATAGGCGTATGAGGCGCGCGTATGAGGCGTATGGGTTGAATTAATTACTTGCTACTATACTCGTAGTTAATAATTAAAACGTAAGTTGAGGACTTACTGAATTCTTTATCAACTGCAATGCCGTAGTTTTGTTGTCATTTAGAAATGTTGTAGCCAAATTTTATCTCATTTTTGTAAATTGTAATGTTTTTTATATGAAAAAGGCTTTAATATATATTACTCATACTCTAACCTTTGTGTTATTTTATGCTACACATAGTGCTTATGCGGAAATCAGGGCACCATGAAAATTTTTAGGGCAAATTCCCCCCCCCCCACCCCCCCCGTAAAGTGCCATCCCATACGCCTATGCCTGCAGTCACTCGTGGATTCGCAGCAGCCATTCTTTCAATCCGTCTAGCTGTACGTTCTGAAATCTTACGAGGCCGTCCACATTTTGGTAGAGTTTTGATTGCTCCAAAGCCCTTCCATTTCTTTGTAACTGCAGCAACCGTCGTAAATGGAATTTGAAGTTCTTCTCCTATCTTCCTATAGCTCTTTCCAGACTCGTGCGCAGCAATAACAGATATCTTAAGATCTGTAGACAGTTCTTTACCACGGCGACCCATTGCTTACTAGTGGCTTGTACAATGTACAGTCATCCGTCTTTTATGAAGATTCACAGAGAAAATGCTAGAATTCAGATTGGCCAACAATCTCTAATCAATAAACAGCCAACAACTGATAAAAATTTTAATTCCTTCAAGTCGAAGGTGGACACACAAAGTATTAAATAATTTTGTAAATAAATGTACGAAAACTTTTGCATTTTCACTTTTTAATTTTCCTCAAATTCTTTCATGTTTTACATCTTATGTTGGAATTAAAGTAATTTTTTTAATTGATAAATTTTTCGGAACGAATGGTAAGCTATATATATATATATATATATATATATATATATATATATATATATATATATATATATATATTACTCTATTTACGTAAATGTTCGAGGCATATAAAAACATTAGTTAATAGAATTTCAAAATCAATTATAATTTTTTTTAAATATTATTTTTTATACTATAAGTTGTCATAATATTTAAAAAATTAAATGTCATGTGTTTCAAAAGTTTTTAAAAGTTTTGAGTATTATTATATAATTTTCTTTTTAATTTTTAAATTTTAATTTAAATTTTACTTAGATTTAAGGACCACATATTTTAATATAAATTTTTGATTGGAACTTAATATCTATTTTGAGTCTGAAATTAATTTGAATATATTATTATTATTATTATTATTATTATTATTATTATTAAAGAAAAAGAAAATAAAACACACACACACACACATACATACATACTGTGTATATATATATATATATATATATATATATATATAGAGAGAGAGAGAGAGAGAGAGAGGGTCTCCAAATGTAAATGCTTTATTTTGTTTAGTTCATATACATGTAAAAATTAATAATAGCAGACAATTTTTTGGTTTCATTAAAAAATAATAAAAATAATCAATAAAATTTCAAATAGCCTTTTTATGGCAGGAAGGAGTGGTTTTCGTAAATAGAAATTGTAAATAAATCTATAAATAATAGTTGAACATGGGATAGTTCGTGTAGCGTATAGACTCATTAGATATTTAGATATTTGGGCGATTAATTATATTAGCCGATATCCATATTGGGCTCCAAATAAATCTAACCTAACTTAACCTAACCTACAAAATAAACTTACGTGTGGTTGTATGCTCTTTTGGGCGATTTATTTGGAGCCCAGTATGGATTTCGGCTACTATAATTAGTCACCCAAATATCTAATAATATACGGTACACAAACTTGTCCCATATTTAGTATGGGAAAGCAAAAATTCTAATAATTACTCTAACCTAACCCACAAAAAAGCCACTTACATGTGGAATTTAGGGTGGATCGATTTTACATTTCTTTCGATTTCCATATTCTAATAGAGACAAAAACTTGCGCATGCATGAGAAAATAGCCTCTGCAAAATCGTAGCTTAATAGGTAATCATCTTCTGTCCCTGGCAGAGCGATGAAAATCATATTTTAGTAGTCAAAAACGTATTTTTCTTATAATTTTTAAAATATAAAATTTTGCGTGTGTGTTATTTCATGCCTAAGCAACGATATAAATGCTATGGGAAATATATAAATGCATTATTTAAGACAAAGAGCCGATCTGAAACTATGTATACTTTATACATATTTTCAGATCGGCTCTTTGTCTTAAATAATGCATTTATATATTTCCCATAGCATTTATATCGTTGCTTAGGCATGAAATAACACACACGCAAAATTTTATATTTTAAAAATTATAAGAAAAATACGTTTTTGACTACTAAAATATGATTTTCATCGCTCTGCCGGGGGCAGAAGATGATTACCTATTAAGCTAAGATTTTGCAGAGGCTATTTTCTCATGCATGCGCAAGTTTTTGTCTCTATTAGAATATGGAAATCGAAACAAATGTAAAATCGATCCACCCTAAATTGTGGATGTATGCTCTATTTAAAAAGTCTAATAAGCAAGTTATTTTTTTTTAAATAAAAAAATTGCCTACTATCATTAACCTTAGTCCATATATATATATATATATATATATATGAAATAGGATCCCTCCTAAGGAGACGGAGTTTTACATTTAGGATAAAAACGAAGTTGGGCAAAAACATCATTATATTTGACTGCAGCCGACGTTTCGGGCAACTCTACACATTTTCAAGGCTTAATAAATAAAAGCTAAAATTAATACATGACAAAAATATATGAATGTCGAGAACTAAAACTAATTTAGAATACAAAATTAAAACTGTTCAAGAATAAAAATAAAAATTACAAAGCAGAAACAGGCATAAGCCAAAATCAAATCAAAAGTAAAAATTATATAAATGACAAAAATATACGAGTGATAAAGATAAAATTTAAAACTAAAAACATTCAAACTTAAAATAGTTAAAAAACTTTACTAATAAAAAGTTAAACGGAATAAAAAGTTAAACGAAAAATCACAAGAGTAAACCAACATACCATGCTCACTTGACAGACACAAAAAACTGAGGCGAAAAGGAGACAGGGTCACAAGAGAAAAATTTTTAGTATGTAGTTATTCTAATTAATATAAAGGGGGTAACAGCTAGAATCAATATTTAAACTGGAGTTCAAAAATTTAATACACAAAGATTCGTAAATACGGAGGGAGGACGGGCATTTCAATGATTTAAGAATTTTAAAATTGTTAACAGAAATGTCAACCTTACACTTGATAGAATGATTTCTAATAGCAGACTGTTCCTTTTTCGACAAAACTTTCCCTGTCCTATGGCTAACACCCATATAGGAGCAAAATCTCGCCGGCGAGAAACGAACTGTACTGCCAACGTACTTCCCCTGGGAACAACCAGGGCGGGTAAACAAATAAACAACAGAACAGCTCATCGCAGGGGGTATTTTATCCTTACATCGGAAAAAAACATCCAAGGGTATTATTATTTACAAAAGCAATCTTAAAATCATTGTGAAAATAAAATTTCCTCGCAACACTTAACAATTGCAGAGCACAGTTTGAGCAGCTTCTGAATTTGGAAGTCAAGGATAACTTTTTTAGTTTTCAAGGGGTAGTTTATCGTCAGCTGGATGGAGTGGGGATGGGGAGCCCCTTGGGTCCCGTTTTCGCAAATATTTTCATGTCGCATCTTGAGGAAAGGGTCTTCTGCGAGTGACCCCCTCACCTTAAGCCCAAATTGTAGAGACGTTATGTTGATGATACGTTTGCTCTATTCCAAACGGATAATCAATCATTTCAGTTTTTAAGTTTTCTGAACACACTGCATAAGAAATTGTATTTACGCGGGAAAAGGAAGTTGAAAGTTCTATTCCTTTCCTTGATGTTTTGGTCTCCAAATCTGGCTCGACCGTTTTAACTTCTACATACCGGAAGCCTACGTTTACGGGTTTGGGTTTTAATTTTTATAGTTTTTGCGACTTTAATTACAAATTAAGTTCCATTCGCACTTTGGTGCATAGAGCTTATAATATTTGCTCGAACTTTGCTCTGCTTCATAATGAGTTTGAATTCCTTACTGATTTTTTCTTTAAAAATGGTTTTCCACGGGATCTTGTAGGAGGTGTATTGGTAAATTTCTTAATAATGTATATCCTGACTATTTCCACAACCTTATCCCAACGTATGATGTTCCTAAGAATTGCAAATATCTTGTTTTACCTGATATCTACCATTTTAACACTTTTGTGAAAAAGCAATTGTTGAGTGTTGTGAGGAAATTTTATTTTCACACTGATTTTAAGATTGCTTTTGTAAATAATAATACCCTTGGATGTTTTTTCCGATGTAAGGACAAAATCCCCCCTGCGATGAGCTGTTCTGTTGTTTATTTGTTTACCTGCCCTGGGTGTTCCCAGGGGAACTATATTGGCAGTACAGTTCGTTCCTCGCAGGCGAGATTTTGCTCCCATATGGGTATTAGCCATAGGACAAGGAAAGTTTTGTCGAAAAAGGAACAGTCTGCTATTAGAAATCATTCTATCAAGTGTAAGGTTGACATTTCTGTTAACAATTTTAAAATTCTTAAATCATTAAAATGCCCGTCCTCCCTCCGTATTTACGAATCTTTGTGTATTAAATTTTTGAACTCCAGTTTAAATATTGATGCTAGCTGTACCCCCTTTATATTAATTAGAATAACTACATCCTAAAAATTTTTCCCTTGTGACCCTGTCTCCTTTTCGCCTCAGTTTTTTGTGGCTGTCAAGTGAGCATGGTATGTTGGTTTACTCTTGTGATTTTTCGTTTAACTTTTTATTCCGTTTAACTTTTTATTAGTAAAGTTTTCTAACTATTTTACGTTTGAATGTTTTTATTTTTAAGTTTTATTTTTATCACTCGTATATTTTTGTCATTTATATAATTTTTACTTTTGATTTGATTTTGGCTTATGCCTCTTTCTGCTTTGTAATTTTAATTTTTATTCTTGAGCAGTTTTAATTTTGTATTCTAAATTAGTTTTAGTTCTTGACATTCATATATTTTTGTCATGTATTAATTTTAGCTTTTATTTATTAGGCCTTGAAAATGGGTAGAGTTGCCCGAAACGTCGGCTGCAGCCAAATATAATGATTTTTTTGCTCTACGTCTTCGTTTTTATCCTAAATATATATATATATATATATTACAAAGTATATGACATAACTTACATTTTTAGGTAAATATTAAGTTCCGAGGAGACCAGTTTTTTTGATAAAGTCGAAATTTATTACAAAGATCCTGATTGTCCGAAATTGGTCACGTGGTCATATGGTCACTAACCAATGTAAAATAACTACTTGACCTAGTGTATACGCTGGTCTCCGTGAATATTATCTACAGTGGTGTAGTCTGGGGGTAACGCAAGGTAACGGCGTTACCCCACTGGTTTTATTTTACTTTTAGCGTTACCCTACTGGTTTTATTTTACTTTATATTTTTTATATTTTTTGCTGTTTCTACTGAACATTTTTGTGATACATACTCTTTCTAACTATATTTCTTTCCTAACCCCTTCAATTTCAACGTGTTTTGGGGAATGTACATAATATGTAAAAACGCTGTAGAATTTTATAGAAACGCTATATAAGAAAAATTGTTGTTGCGTTACTCCACTGAAGAAATTACGACTACACCACTGATATTAGCCCATTTTTAAGACAGCTTTATTTTCAAGGAACTTTCAAGTTTTTATGTAATTTTGGCTAGGCTATCTAGGATAGACCTAAGCTAGAATCGTATTTACAGTACAAGATGGTGTATTCTGCAGTTTTGTTTCGACCAACGCAACTTTTTAAATAGTCCTTCACATCTCCAGAGTCCAGTTTCTTCATTAGTCTCTTTATTGCAGATCTGCTAGGGGCTTCCTTTACTCCAAATTGTGCTTCAAAATTATGTTCCACTTTCACACCACTATTTGTATCCAAATAATGCTTCAAAATAACCAAAAATTATGTATGTATAATAAAAAACGAAACTGACGATACTTTCCATAAAATTCCATTTAGTGTATTTATCCTGTCATATGAAGCGTGCTACTCGCCACCTAGCGTATGGAGTGAGAACTAAGCTTTGTATAAGGGCGTACTCGCATGATTTAGAAATATATTAATAAAAATTGAATATTACCACGCTAATCTCTCAAAAAATACAAGTCTATATGCTTAACTTATTAACTAATCCTATATTTTATTACATATTAAACTATACAATAATAAATATTAAAATATAATACAAGTTCTGACGTTTCTTGCGTGAGTAATTTAGTTCTTCCAAACACAAGATGGCAAAAGTGGGCGGAGTTTCGATTCTTGTAATTACATATAATTTTTGCTATAATTTATTCCTGTCAATTTTTCCTTCTATCATTCAAATAGAAATTAATCTTTTTTTGATAGAGAAAGTTCAATCTAAATGTTCCATTTGCATATAAAATTAGCCAAAATACAAAATATTTAGTTGAATTATTAAATAAATGTCTGACTGATACTAAATGAGGCGAGTTCACTTTTTCGTATTAGTTTTTTCTCCCGATGATAATATGAAGAATATAATAATAAAAAGTCTTTTCTGCGAGTCATAATTTTTGTCTATAATTAATTCATAATTTAAGTATTATATTTTCTAACTGGAATATATGACATAAATTTAAAAATGTTATTTATTTTTCAAATATTTTTGTAAATTTATAAAATTTAAATTTAATTTAATGGAAAAGCCCGCCTATTACGTCATCAGGTTATAAAAATTAATACAATTGATACGTCATATAAGAGAAGTGGATTTAGGATGAAATCTTATTCTGGAGAGAAGTTAGTCAGTCGATCTTTTTCCACTTGATCACGGGCCAGTCGCCCCCTGTTGGTTTGTAATAACCCCGAAAAGAAAGAAAACATTCGGCTTAGGTTGCTGATCAGCAAAGTTAAGCGACCTTGAATCTGGATAGTAATAATAGGATGGGACACCGTCTCCGTGTCCAGATTACGTAGCGACCCGTGGTTCGGATCCCACGTAAAGCTATAGGTCCCCTCCGTAATATGACCTTAGATATTTCGAGGGAATTTAAACAACTCAATCATTACATTTGACTTCCTGGACCGAATTTCAAATCTCAAAATTAGTTACATTTTGTGTATTTTTTTCATGTATATTTTGGTTTATTTCTACGTTGAAATATTCTCATAAAATTTTAAAAAAGGATTTAGCAAATTATTAAAAGAAAAATAAATATTTTTTTATCTTAGAAATATTAAAAATTAATTACATTTTTTTTCAGAAGAATGAAGATCAAACTATGGCTGCTCTCCATAGCAGGTTTTTTTCAAATTTCAACATGTTTGAAACGTGAGACAGAAGGTAAATTATAAGTTCACATTAACAGAAATTTTCTTTACTGTTTATATATATATATATATATATATCTATAAACAATTAATTACACAATGTAACGTACGTGTGTTTTGTGTGTCTGTGTACATACACATTATAATTTACTTTAAAGGTGTATACATCCTCTCTCTCACACACACACACACACACGTTTACAATTCGGGAAAAATGTATTGTAATTATAACTGCAATTTATTTTTATTACGTAGGTGAGAGCAAAGAAATACCGCCTTTAATAGAGAAGACTTTAAGGATGTTTTTAGAATCTTCATCGGCAACTCATTCGTATTTCATTTATGATAAAAATTATGGTAAGTTAAAGATTGTTTACCTTTTACACTATTCTTACTTTAGTTGCGTTACAACGACTGTTCAGGATTAACTTTTCTGATGAAGAAGAGAGTTGCTTTCAACTCTCCCCTCCTGACAGCTACGCATAGCTGGCCAGAGATTTTGGTGTTTGAAGATAGTTAGGTTGGGGGCGACGGAAGTTCTTCAGTTCTTTTGGCAGCGCGTTAAAGAGTTTGGGGCCTCGTTTTACTATATATATATATATATATATATATATATATATATATACACTGTACTATTCTATAGAAGGTGTTCATTGAAATCTCATTCAGGTTCAAAGATAATGGGAACTTACTTTGGTTAACCCCCAAAATGAGTCCCAGAGCCTCCTCCCGACCCCTTAGTCTGGGTGGGGATTGGGGGGGGGGGTTCTAAAATTCACTTATAGAAAGGCAAAAATGTTCATCACAAAACACAAAGACGTGATTTTTTAAAGTATCTTTTCGCTTTGGAGATAAACGAAAACAAACTTCCGACATTTTTATTCAAATTGACCCGAATGTTCCTTTGGGGGACGGGTTCACCCCCGCCCCACTTCAAACTGAAACCATTTTGAAGAGCCCCATAAAATTGTAGGGTTAATCTGTTCTTCGTGATCCCATCAAATTTGAACAAACTCTTCAAAAAACACTTTCCAATTTTACGTGTTTGAAATTTCTGGGTCAAAGTTTCCTGCCCCCTTTCCTCAAACTCCCCCCCTTTTTTGGGGTGGGAGATGGGGGTATTTTAATGAAATTTTATGTGTACTCAAGACATCAAAACAAAATGTGTTCAAATTTAACTAAAAATTGCTCTCTCTCTCTCTCTCTCTCTCTATATATATATATATATATATATATATAAACATTTCCTTTCTATGGGTATCATTGAAATTAGAGAAATTAATATTTTTTAAACTTATTTTAACTTTTTAATAATAATTCACAGTCCTGCGAATGAGAACTTTGTACGAGTTGTTTTCTTACTAACAACTGATTTTATGCAATTCAACTACGCTGACTTCAAATAAGGTGTCCATTTTTTTTTTTTCTATCATGTAAGGATTTTCTGCAAACTAGAAGGGAAAAAACAACAAATATTATTATTTATTTATTTCAATTTCCATTAGGTACAGTACCTATTTCGCTTTGTTATACTAATTACAAATGTAAACAACTTTAAAAAGAAAGAAGACTATTAACGTCAATTACATATTCATCTTTATCTGTCCTGAGTTTTCTTGCGAGATCTATGCCTTTTAGTCTCAAATATACGCGCTGTTCCTTTCCTTTTACGTAATAATTCTGGAGTAGTCCGTTTCAACATCCAGCAGTAATCAGCCATCATGCTGATGTCCCATCTTCCCTGATATCTCTTCGCCATTTCTTTGATGTCTTGGTGAAACTAAGCATTTATAGGCAGTAGTTTTTAATCAAAATTTAATTGAGTTAATTTTAATGAAAATTACTTACATACATAATATGAAATATGGAATTTTGTGAAAATTCTGTACGTGATGACGAAAAATGAATATTATTTTGGGAATGAGCGTGTAAAAATTACTATACAAGTGATAAAATGTTTCGGACAACAAAACCATCGCAGGCCTATGTAATCAGTACATTTTGAAGAGGAGAAATTTAATTTATTTAATTTAACAGCTTCAATAAACATAAATAACAACAAAAAATATTTGTAGTTTCCTCAAAAATTTGACCATTTATTATATTATTATCATTATTATTGGTCATACCTAACCTAACCTAACTTAACCTAGCTTAACATAGCCTAACCTATCCTAACCTGACCTGACCTAACCTAACCTCGTTAGTGCCCATAGAACGGAAAAGCCCATATATATATATATATATATATATATATATATATATATTAACAGTTTCATACAATATAATAATTTTAAATTTTTAATATAATTTTTAATGTTTTTTCTCGTATATTTTTCAATAAAATATTTTAAAAAAAATATATTTTATTTTTTAATGTAGTTTTTAATTTTAATATAAAATAAGTCCAATCAGTATCGTGTTTATTTGTTAGCCCCGGTAAATCGATGTGTAACACCACTTTCCAATATGCGAAATGAAAACAGTGAGGTCAGGGGTTCGAACCCCGATTATGCTGGTAATAATAATAAGGGAGTTATCGTAATGAGATGCAATAGTTAGCTTGAGCGTTGTGCTGCTGTCAGTTCATGGCCCTTATCACTGATTAGGGCTTATTCCTTCTTCGCTTCGAGGTATTTTGATGGGTATATTAAACCTTAATTCTTTTATCTTTTTGTAAAACCGAACGAGCAATACCAAGACCGCCTAGTCACAGGGGGTATAGGTGAGCTTGACAATACCCATTACATGCCGCCAAAAGAAGCCTTCACATTTATACAGACAGAGTACATGCCCTATTTCCTTAGTTTGTTTTAATTGAACTTATATTAACCTAATTTAACTTATGTTAATCTAACTTAACCTAACGAATAAAGGAGGGGTGAGGGAAGTTAAAATTTGGAGGTGAAGCTCAAAATTATGATTGTGGTATTTTTACAAATTCATGAACTCAGTTTTTTTTTTGGTGGCAGCGTGGTCTGACTAGACATAGGTAAACTTAGGTTTAACCAATTACTTGGTTGTTGTTGTAACCTATTACTTTTATGAGTGTGGCGCAGATATCAGTAAAAAGGATGTTGATCCCGTAATGGCAAAACACCCTGTAACCATTGCAACTTATGAAAATTTCGAGTCTTTTGAATCTTCGCTGAAAACCATCAATTTCGATCAAAGAAAATGCAACATTTTTCTCCTGTGTTCCTCCGAAGTAATTCTTGACATTTTTCATCAGGTAAGATGTCTCACTCACTCACTCCGCCTTTTCCTCACGAGTGTAACTCACTTTCATATTAGCCATTGCGTGTTATTATATCTGCAACAGAAAAAAAGTCCCAAAACAAGACATCGATTTGAACATTTGTTTGTTATAATGTATTACTTTTCGAAATTTAATTTAAAATAAATTTTCCTATGAGACCGGACTTATGGGGCACCCTGTATAATGATTTATGTTATTAGGTTGCCGAAAATAGCCTGAACTTTGCCAGGTTGGTGTGGTTCGTTTTCACTGAAGAAGATTTGGTTACTCCATTGACCAATTTGGTCAGAGAAGGAACGCAGGTAATAATAATAATAATAAATTTTTAATGTTTGGACAGAGTATTTACAATGTAGGTCGTGGTCATATGGGAACACTGCTTCTCATCCGATCAGCGAGGTTAAGCGACGTTGTATCTGTTCACTAGTTGGATGGGTGACAGTCCTTCTCTGGGTTCAGATGATGTAGTGACCCGTAGATGGTTGAGATCTCACGTAAAGCTGTAGGTCTCCTTTGTCACATGACTTTCGTTTTTACGGAACAGATTAATAGCCTCAAACTTATTTGTCTAATATCTAGTTTCGGGGACACCAGATTTCGGTGATGCGCCTATCTCATACTTCGGACTAATCAGGGTGACTCTTACATCCGGGTTAGGTTACACTAGGTTAGGTTATCGTTCTAGGTTTTTAGTTATTTCTACGTAACGAACTTTCGGTTAATCAGGGGTCAAGAAAACTGGTGTCCCCGAAACTTAATATTTAACATTGATTTTAAGGAACTGCAGAGCTGAGGCAATGAGAATTGTCTTTCATGGCAAAATTTTTAGGATCACCTGAAGACTAAAGCCCCCAATGTGATATTTTCGTTAAAACTAACAAAAATATCGACCTAACCTAACCAATCGTCAAGGGCGTACAGTTGACCTAACCGGGCATTCAATTAACCTAACCGGGCATTCAATAATTTTACCGTAGGTTTCGATATATATATATATATATATATATATATATATATATATATATATATTATATATATATGACCTCTGAGGCCGGCGCCACATAGCCTATATATATATATATATATAACCTCGGAGGCCGACGCCACATAGCCTATGTCAGTGGTGGCGAACCTATGGCACGCGTGCCCATTTGGGCACGCCTAAGCATAGAAATTGTTATCCAAAAAAGAGTATAAAATAATAGACTTAATGTTTATAATTTGATGTAATATATATAAAGTTTGGTGGGCACGCGAATTTTTTGTTATGGTTTACGTTTTTTTTGGCACGCGACTGTAAAAAGGTTCGCCACCCCTGGCCTATGTTCTTATATACATATATATATATATATATATATATATATGCTAGAGCTCCGCCCATTTTATGTCTATATTTTATGGGATCACCTGAAGATCCGTCACCTCAGCCTTTTTTAGTTAGCTTTATAAGGCTAACTAACGAAAATATCACGACTTAACCTAACCAATCGTTAAGTCAACTGTACGCCCTTGATGATTGGTTAGGTTAGGTCGTAATATTTTTGTTAGTTAGCCTTATAAAGCTAACTAAAAAAGGCTGGGGTGACGGATCTTCAGGTGATCCCTTTTATGACGTGTCTATGATGTCACTATCTTTCAACTAATCCGGAAAACAGAGTCCTCCAGCGGCCTCAGATGACCTCGAAGGCCGACGCCACATAGCCTATATTGTTCCCCGGCTTCAGTTACCCCTATTCCCCAAGTCTCATCCAAATCTGACCAGTGATTTGGCCGGCCATAAGAAACAAAGAAAGAAAGTTCGCAAGCAGTTCGCCCTTCACAAATATTAGTATAGATTAGTGATGGATCGAGTGGTCGGTTTTTCACAACCGCGGTTGCGGTTGTGTTTGCGGTTGTCGAATTTTTTCCAACCGCGGTTGCGGTTATCATATACTAGGAAAAATGCGTAATTATTAACTGGATTTAGCCACTATAGTGCGATTTAGCCACACTTGGTACATAATATATACTAAATAGTATTTATTTAGTAAATACCTTATGTTGAACACAAGTTTTGCAATACACCGCTACCGCTATTTGTGTGTTGCAAAACTTGTGTTCAACATAAGGTATTTACTAAATAAATACTATTTAAATGAAGTATATTCTAAACTTATATAGCTATTATGAAAGAATAGGTCAAATTAATTAAAACCATATTTTGCACTGTGTTACCAGGATGAGGGACGAGGACCCATCGCACTGTTCATCCCACCTACCACTTTCCCCAGCCTCCACCCATTGGAAAGTTATGGATTATTATTCATTTGAAAAACTGATGTCAAACTTAATGACAGGCAGTGTGAATTTCAAGAATAATATTTTTGCTGCATTTTCACCTTTCAAGCGGCAACGCCTCTCATCGTACAACGTTCCCGCTCCACGCATAAGGAGACCCATCATTTTCTTTTTAAAAAAAGAAATATTTCTAATTAACCTAAAATTAAAATTAACTAAGCTTTTACAACCGCAACCGCACTTATGGAACGGCGGTTGCGGTTGTGAATTTTTGTGCGGTTGTAGTGCGGTTGCGGTTATTCGATCCATCACTAGTATAGATTATTATATTTGGTACTGTAAAGCAAAAAACAAGAATACAGGGGGGGCTCTAGTCTTCAGGGGATCTAATTTGGAAAGTAGAATGTTAAGTAATAAATTTAACAGGAATACACGCCATCTTTCCCTGTCGTCAACTCCTATATTAGTTTCAGTGTAGGACCTCAAAGCATGGTTGATGTCCAAATACTGAAAAATAGAGTAAGTAACGAGTTATACAGAATAAATTAGTAGGCCAAGAGTTAGCATACAATAATCAATCAAGCAATCATAGCAAAAGTAATAATCAATCCAGGATAAAAGTCTATTTGGTAATTTTTTTTATGTATAAAACGATCATAGATTATTAAATTTAATGTGTGGCTCTACCTAAAACAAAATAATTCGTAATAATTACCTTTATTCTTTATGCGTAATTTACAGTCCTAGGTCGGGACAATGACGTACAGTAATTCGGTAATTCATTGTTGAAATAGTAATTTTAGGATAAACCATTGACAACGTAAATTAACAACGTCATGTTGTACAGCCTAACTAAAGGGTTTGTTTTGATTGTATTTTTAAGTTTAAAAAAACAAAAGAGCAGTAATTTACGCATCAAATTGATTTTTCTTAAAGGTGTTGACAAAACGGGAAAGGCGAAGAAATTTAAGTATCTAATATCGATTCAAAATTTTATATTTTACTTGGTACAAAAATTTATAAAATTTGTTTACATATTATTTCAAAATCTAAACATCAACTCATTCGTATGAATCTCCTTCGTGTTTCAAGTGTAAATTTAGGCTTTTGAAGTGAAAGTTATCACATGTTAGATTCAGTGAGTAGTTTCCTGCGTTGTCAGAAGTTCTGCGTAATAAATACAGACGATTTCTTAGAGAAAACTTTATGAATACGTAAGTAGATATTTAGCTTGTGTTGGTCATTTGAATAGTGCAGCGGGAGAACCTCCAATTGGCCCAATTTCGTGACTGAAAACACTGTTTCCACAAACGAAATGGGATATCTGCCAAATGGAGGTGATATATAGAGGGAAGAATAAGGTGTCTTTTCAAACAGAAAACGCATTTCGCCGATTTTGTCGCTTATCGCCTTCTCCCGCTGCACTACTCATTTATCCTGAGAAGTTTTAGAGATTTGGAGATAGGGCTTGTGCGCCCTCGGTTGTTGTTGTTGTTGTTGGTTAGCCGATCAGCTCACCCTGATCGAGCAAGCCGGCGGCACGCAGGTAACCGATCGCCCTCTCCGGAGTGGACCAGACGTTCAGCGCACTAGTGATGTTGTGTTGTGTTCTATGTTGTGATAGAGCGGTACAGTCGGTCATAATGTGTTCAATTGTTTGTGGTGTGTCCTGGAACAGGGGGAAGGTGTCATCTGTGGAGTTGTCTAGTCTGTGTTTATATGTCTGTAAGTTGGGGTGATGTCCACATCGGAATCGTGCTCAGTTAACTCGATCCGATTTTCTCAGGCTGGTCTCTGACCTGTCAATGGTGGCGGCTTCGCACCTAGGACTGCATTGGACCGAGTCGTGTCAGTGCTTTATGGGTTAGGTGTATGTGTATGTGTTTTCTGTACTGTGTGATGTCTGTGGGGTGTGGTATGGGATGGAGTATTTGGCTATAATGTTTCTCTGGTGTTATCTCAATGGTGCGAGGTGTTGATGCATGATTGTACATGTAGTGGCAAGAGTGTTGTGGGTTAGTTGTCGTTGCTGCCATGAATTGTGTTCCCCTCTTGTCTAAATGTTCCCTAACTTTCAGTATTTTTGTTTCTGTGTGCAGGTGTTCTATTGGTGTTGTTTGAGTACATCCTGTAATGATACGAAGTGCGTTGTTTTGTATTGTCTGTAAGGTGTTTATGCGTGTGTTTGAGATAATGGGTGCCCAGCATGGGCTAGCATAGTCCATAACTGAGCGAATATATTGTTTGTATATGAGTGATGTTGCTTCCTGCTGGTGTCCAAAGTTTGTCTTGACGTACATTGTTTTTAATGTCCTGAATATGGTTTGCAAAAGATAATGATGTGTTGTATGTGACCCCACGTATTTTGGGGTCCTGTGAGTGTGTGAAATGTTGGTGTTGTTTAGTGTAACCTGTGGATTTATCTGGTGTTCTTTTGTGTTGCTTGTTAGCAAGGTGATGGTTGATTTTGTGGGCGCTACTTTGAGTCTATTGTGTATGAGCCAGTCTTGTATACTGTTTATGTATGTTTGTAGGTTATTTGTAGCGCTGTCGATGTTGTTGTGGGTGGATGTTAGAGTGATGTCATCTACATATGATGATAAGGTAAGCTTGTTATCTATGGGTGTTGGAATGTCATGCATGTATAAGTTGAACAGTGTTGGTGAGAGAACAGAGCCTTGAGGGACCCCGTTCGAAAAAAGCTTGTTTTTGGATGACTTGCTATTGAATGCAACATGTGAGTATCTTCCTGAAAGATAGTTGCTCAGCCACCTTTTGGTGTTATTGTGCATGTTTGTGTTGAGTATTTTGTTTATGAGAGGGAAGCGTGGGATAGCATCAAATGCTTTACTAATGTCTATTGTTGCTAATAGTGTACGTTGAGCTGGTCGTCTGGAGTTGATGCCATCCATGATGTGCTGCGTGAGGTTAGTGAGTAATGTCGTGGTTGAGTGGTGAGGTCTGAATCCATGTTGAGTAGGCGATAGTGGTATGTGTGGGTTGGTGATTTGTAAGATTAGTCTCTCTGTTACTTTGGAAGGTGTGCATAGTAAAATAATGGGTCAAGAGAAGCTGGTTCTGTTGGATTTTTGTTTGGTTTGAGCAGTATAATAATTTTACTTTGTTTCCATATGTTAGGAATAATACAATGTTGGGATGAATGGGCCAAGTGTTTAAAGTATATGTTAGATATGTTGTCTGGTCCAGTAACCTTCGAATTCTTAATGTTTTTGATGATCTTGGTGGTCTGGTCTGTATTGAAGGGTGTAATGGTCGTGTCAAGTCTGTAGGTTTTCTTGTGTCTGGCTGTTTGTCTGTCTGCTTGTTTCTGGTTGTTGTCTCTGTTTAAGTGACTTATCTTTGCGTAGTGATTAACTAGAATGTTAGCTTGCTGTGTACGTTGGGATATTATTTTGGCTGCGACAGATAGCCGCGTGTGAGATGTGAATGCCGCTGTTAGAGTGGGTAATTCTGTTTATAGTCTTGTATAGCCTGGATGTATCTGTGGAGTGGTTTAGTGTTGTTATGAATTTCCTTAATGTTTCTGTTTGTTTTTCTTTAAGTTTGTTGTTTATTTCTGTGTTGAGCTGTTATATCTGCTGTTTTGTGGTTTCTGTGTGTGGTGTTTGTGTGTTATGTTTGTGGTTGTTACGTTGCCTTATGAGGCGGGCTATTTCCCTTGTGTAATTTGGGTTGTATTTTCTAATGTTGCCGTTGGGTTTGTATTTGTTTGCATTATTGATGATCTGATTGAATGTCTTGAGTGTTGTATTGATGTTTATGATGGGTATGCTGTTTAATATGGTGAATTGTTCTTCAGTCTGTATTTTGAACTGTTCCCAATAAGCTTTCTTGTAATTTCTGTAAGTGTGCCTAAGGATGTTGGGGCAGAGTGTAGAACGTGTTGTAATGATGATGGGCAGGTGGTCTGGTGACAGTTGTTTTTCTGTTCTCCAGTGTGTATCTAGTGAGGGGGACCAGAACGTTATGTCTCGGGAGGAGTTTGAGTATCCTGCTTGATGTGGTATGTGTGTATGTTCTTCTGTGTTGTTAAGAATGAAGAGGCTGTTTAGTTGCGTGGCTATGTTGGCGCCTCCGGTGTTGTTTTGGTTGTGCAGGTACCAACTAGTGTCTTTAGCGTGTCTTTAGTGCCTTGCGCCCTCGGTTGATTTTAGTATCTAATATTATTTTTACGATGTTTTATATGCAATGAATTTAACTTCATTGGCTAGATAATATACTGGCCTGTATTTCCTCAAATTATTTTGTTATACTTAAATAGGGTGTAAGAGTGTCCATTTATATAATATAGATTCAGCAATATATATTTTGGAATGTGATGTTCAAAGCTTAAACATTATCTAAGTGAATTTAGACAGTTTACTTAGTATGTGTTAGATGTGCCACGTTAAGGTTTGTTTTTCATGTAAAAACACGTTCAATTCTTTAGGAAATAATATATAATAAATAATAATCATTAGTTTTGTGGCTATCAGAGTTTTGACAGAGCTGCGAACCACGCCCATTTCATACCTGTATCAATTAGGGTGAATCTTATGCCCCAGTTAGGCGCACGCTAGGTTAGGTGCTAGTACAAGAATAATTAATTAGCAATTTTTTACGTCACCATCTTTCAGCCAATCAGGGGTCATGGGCGTTGCTAAAATATAAGTGGCCGCAAAGCTATATATTTACCAATAATAATAGTAATTTCATTCATACTTTTTTAAACAGCTTTTTCTAGCGAAGCTCAAAAATTTGGATCGGGTAGAACTCCTCACCAATTATCCAACCATCGACAACCAAATGAGGTAAATAAATATAAGCAGGAAATATGGCAACAAATCTGTCCACGAAAAGTTAACAAAGACTATTAATAACAAGACCCGTGACTCCGCCCACTTGGGCATTAACTTTTTCTCCATTGTCACCTACAGTGTTTGACAGGAATACTAAATTAGCCGCGGGGAAAAAACTTAAATGCTATTTTGATGTTTATTAATATACACTTTAATGTTTATTAACACACACAAACCTTAATTTGTGAAGCTGCATTTAAAAATGTAAGTGAGTCGTTAGCTTAAAGTAAATGTTAATCTCTCTCATTGGTTTAAAAATTCCTGTTCAAAATCTTTTGCATAAAATTATTTAGATGTTATGTAATGCGAGCGTGGGCTGATTAGATATCAATAGGCTTTTCACAGTGTACATAAAATTGTATTTCATCTATACATGATGTAACGAAAGTCCGGCCTCCTTGTTTCTTATACTAACAATATCATCATTTATATTTGTTTCAAGTAAACTTGGAACTTATACTGAAGAAGGTGAGCCACAATCATATTTATAAAATGTATTACGCAAGAAGGTGAGTCCTTCAGTATGATAGTATGTTTGGATCGTTTAACCTCCTTTATAACATCTAAGGTCACGTGACGGAGGAGAGCTACAGGCTTAACTTCGCTGTTCCATACACGTTCAATTTTTTTCATGGCGGGTTATATTTACTATTACTCTGAAAGTACCAGTCAGACACGCAAGATAAATGGGTGACTACGCATCACAAGGAAAGGGGGAGTAGGTCTTATTACTCCAATTTAATCACGTTACACAATTAAGATGGATGTCAGCAAACTTCTGGTGTCAACAACGTGGTTCCCCACCTAACTTCACTTTTATATTCGAAATGAGAATGTCAACGTTTCTAAAGATATGCTATAGAAAGTTCGTAGTAGATCATGGTACAGAACTAACATGTATTTCGGCTCTCTCCCTTTTCTTCTATGAGACGGGGCGGGGCGGAGGGTGTATTTTTGCTGCTCTTTCCTGCATAAGAAAAATGTGTGAAGAGCTTCACAAGTTCCATTTCGAAAATTTTATTGTAGTTAATATATACTTCACACGGGGAGGAACTTTGTAAGTTTGTACAGTGTACACACACACACACACACACACACACACTCTCTCTCTCTCTCTTTCACTAATACCTTATACTTTATTTGGGCTTCGGGCTACGTCGTGGCCATGTCTCAACCACGCTTCCAGTCGATCAGCGAAGTTAGCAACTTGGGTCTGAGCTCTAATTAGATGGGAGATCGTCCTCTGCTTCCAGATGATGTAACGGCCCGTGTTTCGGATCCCACGTAAAACTATGGGTCTCCTTCGTCATATGACTTCAGATGTTGGGAAGCAGGGTAACCAACCCCCATCAACCATGATCTCATACTTTATTCTCTTTATTACACCAGCTTCGAAAACGTGGGTAAGGGAAGATTAGAACTACAGAAGGAGGTGTCAAATAACTCGATGGAGAACTTTATCCTAACACTCTTTGATCCTCCTTTAATCAAACCCATGGAGAAGATATACTCGAATTTCAAGGGAAGGGAATTGATCGTGTCGGCAAACAATGATTGGCCATTTTTTGGTCAAATCATCCTTGAAAATGGAACCGTTCTTCCGACAGTTGGAATTGACATCAACTTGGTGAATGTGTTGGGGGCAAAACTCAACTTTACGTAAGACTAAATTTCGTTCGAGATTTGTATTTATAAGTATTTATAATAATTTAACGTTATATAATGCTATATGAAGGTGTTCCAAAAGTTCGGTCCTATTATAACGATTTGAAATGATTTAGTAATTTTCTCTGTTATTACAATAGGCGTTCGAATTGCATGTCATACACCTCTTTACAAATGTAGTTTCTGTCGTGTACGGGTGTAAGACACTAGTAAACTGTTCCTGAGAGATGAGGAACAGTTAGTATTATATTGTCCTTCGGTTCTTGGCGAGCCTCTCTCTGGCTCATGCCCGCAACACAGAATAACACCAACTCCAAATTCGCTTGGGGTGTGTATCCCATCATTATCCTCATGAACTTGATAGGATACCTAAAACAGAAAAATTTGATAAATAATCTAAAATCTCTATGGGACCAGACTTTGCAAACACCCAGACTCTCTCTCTCTCTTATATATATATATATATATATATATATATATATATATATATATATATATATATATATATACAGTATATTATATATATTATATATATATATATATGATACACACCCACAAAGAAAATGAAAAGCGATTCTAAGGCCTTTCATGTATTCAAAAATACTGTGCATCATTTATTTACTTCGTGTGTTTAATATACATACAGATACAAAGTAGTGCCACCTCCAGATGGTGAATGGGGAGGTCCTAACCCAGATGGAACCGTCTCAGGTCTTATAGGAATGGTTGCTAGAGAGAAGCTCACCTGTCCATTGACGAAATTACAATCACAGGTAAGCTCATATTCTTAAAACACACACACACACACACACACTTCTAAATTATTTACTTTAGCTTCGAACTGATTAAAAGTAACATCTAGAAACCTCATTTCGCACTACATGGGGTGAGTGTGCCCCAAGAGTGACCTGAACCCGAGCAGAAATAGGGTGAGTGGCCGGCCCACTCTCACCTGATGCCAGCTGCTGGGCGTGAACTCAGTCTCACCGCCCAGAGCCCAACAGCGCAAACACTGAACTACCGAGCGCCCGTTCCCAACTAATGTAAAAATACACTGAAATTAAAAAAAAAATTTTTTTTGATCAGATAAACTTAACCCTTTAACGCCGAACGTTTTTGTAGGGTTAAGTCTAAATGCGTGTATTTGAAATGGTACGCATTCGACCCAGTCGGCGTTAGAGGGTTAAAAAGTGGATTGATAACACTGGTATGCATATGAAATTTTTTTGTCTGCTGTGAGGGTTTTTTCAACTCATATTATATAATTCGACCATGCTGAATTCGAAAATGACATTGGTTTTCCTCAATCAGGTCAGGTTTTTTCTCTATTGGCCATTTATTATAAGTCCAATTTTATCCCCAAATTTATTGATTTTTTTAGCTTAAACACTGTAGATACGAATAATATTATAAGAACACTCGTGAAAAATGAAAACATTGTGTGAATAAATACTTTTATTCATACAATGAATATGGAAAAAAGTTTATTGAGGAAGGAATGAAGTTTTTTTGGCTTTCCGTCTGTGTTTTTCTTCGGGCACGTCTCGCTTCAAACACCAATAGTCCGCCAGCATATTGATATCCCAGTTTCCCTGGTACCTCTCTTCCATTATTTTGATATCTTGGTGAAATCGTTCACCTGTTCCTCACTATAATCCCCGCAATTTTCAGGAAAATAGTCCAAGTGGGACCACAAAAAGTGCATTTTTATGGACATGCGCGACCCATGAACTTTGAAAGCTTCCATCAAGTTTTCGACAACGGACTCGTATTCTGGACTTCTACGCTTGCCAAGAAAATCAGTGACAACTGATTTGAATGCCTGCCAGGCATTCTTCTCAGTTGGAGTCATTGCGTTTTCGAACTGAGTATCCTTGATCAAGTTCGAATTTGAGGACCATCAAAACCCCAGCATTTAGTTTAGCATCAGATATATGAGGAAATTTACTCTCGAGATATCATATCGGAATGCTGAACCCTCCTTATTCATTGATTTGATGAAATTTTTCATCAAGCCCAGCTTAATATGAAGTGGTGGGAGCAAAATTTTTGTTGGTGGTACAAGGGGCACTGAAACGACATTATGCGACCCAGGTTCAAAATTCTCTCTGGATGCCCATTCACGCTGTGCATAGTGCTTCTCATCCGCTCGGCTATCCCATTTGCAGAAGAAACATGGGTTTTCGTGTATCCCCCTTGCATTCCCAATACAAATGCCACAATCTGAAAAAAAATTTAAATATTTAAAGAATTTAGAGAATTTGTTCTATCAGATAAAAAATCTATGCATTGGACTGTATCACTTCTGTGGGGAAGTTAAGTGTTCTTATACGCTCTCAAATAACCTTTGGAAAAACAACATAGTCAATAGCAATAGTTTACTTATGATATTAGTATTACCTTCAAATCTCCACAGATCCTCCAGTTATGTTGGTCGTATACGAGAGCATCCAGTAAAATTTTCATGTTATCGTAGCTCTCAGTAAGTTGTACGGAATGTGCTACAGGGACTGATGCAACCCTATTCCCAATGTTGAGAAGTACTTCGTTTAGACGAGTCTATAAATAGCCTCCATTCTGATGCGTTATATGGCAGGCCCAAGGATTCGATTAGCCCCTCACATTGCAGCAGTACACTAAGGAAGAGGTATTTTCGTGCACTGCAAAAAACCTGCGGAATTCTTCCTCTCGTTTCCTATACGGGAGAATGTTGTTCCCGGAGCCAGCAAGTTGTCCCTCGAAGTCGTGAGCCCAAGATCTCGGCAGCTAATTTGGAAAGTCCTAAATCCCTGGTAAGATCATTAAGTTTGGCCTGGTTGAGAGGCCTCGGCTCATTTGAAGCGGTATTTTGAGGTATATACGACTGGGACTGGTCATTGGCATTGGTCATTGATTCATCATCAGAATCATCGAGTCCAGGGTTTGAGGTGGGTCGGGTATTGGAATTCCAGGACCATGGGGTACAGGTCTCATAGCAGAAGGAATGTCAGGGTATACAACAATGTGTTTATTCTTCTTGTTAACTTCTGAAAATAGAACACAGAAACATGGATATAAAACTTGCATATGAAATAGAAGAAGCATTCAGACAGTGGCGGCTCGTGAGGGAAGGCTGCGGTCTGTAAGATATGAAATAGGTCGATGGAGTCTGTATATTTTCTTTCTTTTTCATTCATATTGTCCCTTCGGGGACAATATGAATGAAAAAGAAAGAAAATATACAATCATTGTATATGTAAATGTAACTTGTATAACAATATGTATGTGTAAATGTATTTTCTATAACAATATGTATATGTAAATGTATGATTACCATTATGGTGAATATTATGCTATATATGGTGAATATTACATTATGGTGAATATTATGTCAAGTTTCATACGAGGATTTCAAAATATTAAGAAAAATAAATTTATAAGCCCACCTTGGAGGTTTGTCATGCAGAAATAGCAATCTGTCACGTGATCCTTTCCTTCTCTCCAAATCATGGGAATTCCAAAGGCAAAGATTTCGCTCTGCCTTTGCTCCATCTTCTCAAATTTTCAATGCACGTCTTGCAGCACATATGAGGGGCGAAATTTTTGTCCTGGTCCCCTAGCTTAATTCCAAAGTATGCTCTATACATTGTCTTCACAAATTTAGTGATTTGGGACTGGTTATTTGGCATGGTAACCGTCCCACATAAGTTATGTAGCACAATCTATTGGGATCATTTTTACACGCTCTATTCATTATGAAATATTTTATCTATATGCCTGAAAAGTAAAAAAAGATATTATACAAGTGAAACAAGTGATGATAGATGTTACTGTTCCAATTCCGCTTTGACAAAATCACGAAATATTATATTTTACTTATGAGGCCATAGCCGGATAACCTGAGCTGATTGAGAAAAACGGATTGCAGATTCGAAATCGGCAGGAAAAACTCTATAAGAATCACTTACAAAACCCTTGACAGCAAAATTGATGCATACCAGTGTAATGGAGTAAATAAAAAAAGTCATAAAAATTCATACTAAAATTAGTTCGTAGCGCCCCCTATGTGAATATTCCAAATTACAAAACTAGGAATTTCATTCATGAGTCTCATTCATTATAATTTCCAAGTGTAGACCACGTTGGACAGAGTTTTTGATTTTCCTTGAATTTAAACTGTAATATTTTGAAAGCGTTTTCATATTTACCCCAAATATCAGATAACATTTGTGTGTTTAATTATTAATAATAGTTGTATCGTTGAGTACCTTGTGGATACTGTACCTTTTTTTTATATTTTATGGGATCTGTCTCCTGCCAATAAATGATCATCATTGTCATTATAATTATCATCATTATTATTACCATATGTACGATGGTATTGTCGCTACTTGTACTTTTAGTTTTAGTTCCTATTTTTCTCGTTCTGTCGCGTTAGTTTTGGGTACTTTTTCTTATTACTTGTTTGAATATGTCTTATTTTTATTTCTCTTTTAGTCCTAATTTTTAGTTTTTAAAATTTATTATTGTTGGATTTATCTTATCTTTATTATCTTCAAGAATATTGTAATATTTCATGGGATTTATATCCTACCAATAAAGTTTAGCATTATCATTATTATTTCAAGAATGTCACAAATCATGCTAAAGGGTGATGTAGGCACTGTGCCAATATCCGAAATGACCATAAAAAAGAGGTAATATCATTGTTTCAGATATACGAGAAACTGTCATCGATTTCTCTATACCTTACATGCAAGACTCCACCTACATTATATCGCCTAACCCAAAACCTTTGAGTAGAGCATTGGCTATTCTCTCTCCATTCACTTACGAGGTATCAATTACCATTATTCCAAAGTACTCCTTAAATTTTTCTCCAGGTTATGAGGTATAGTAAAACAAGTAGTTTTTAAGTAAAATTATCAAGTTATCCCTTATTACATCACGGTCCTATTAATGAAGAAATAAATAATGAATCATATGGACTTTATTCAGAGTCTACCTATACCTACACTGTAGTCAGGCTATAGATCATTCTCACACTGAAGTAATGGCTGGCAATGGCATCTATATAGAAGTGGAATTTCTTTATTGTAGTTTCAACTTGTTGGCATAGAACTTCTTTCTTGTTTAACATAACAAGAATCGTGTGTTAAAAGACATTTTCCTCTCAGGTTTGGGGTACGTTAATTCTGGCTTTATTTGCCATGGGCCCAATTCTGGTGTGCATAGACGTCTTGCAGAGTAATCCCGACGAGAAGAGATGGACAGTTTCCGAAACGTCTTTCAATACTTTTAGAAGTTTGGTCATTCAAGGAAACAAACTAAAACCTAAACGATCAGCCCCGAGGGTACTACTAGCCATTTGGTTTCTATTCTGTCTAATTGTTTATGGCAAGTATAAGCTTTTTCATTAAGTAACTACTATATGTCTACATTTATTTCACATTTTATATAATATAAATTCAAGGTGCTTTTGCCTGCCATTAAGACGTCAATTACAGTTTAATAACTTGAATTACAATTTACTGACACGGTCTTACGTCTAACAGGCAAAAGCAACTTGAAGTTTTTAGTTGGGTTGGAGATTAGCATTGAAAGGTTAGAATGCCACATTCACCTGTTAAAACTAAAATCAGATACCCAGTATATTAGTAAATTCAAGCTACATACATGTTTATTGGTATTTCAGTGATGACTAAAATGACGAAATAAGCAACTGCTAAATACCAACGAAGGTAAAGTCATAAATTTCACTAACTCAAGTAGACAGTATGAAGTTGAGCTTTTTCTTTCAGTGGTCATGGCACTTTAACAGCATCCAAGCAAGCGATGAATTTGTAGCTAATTATTACTAAATACTCGCAAAAATAAAATAGAAAAACGGTCATTTCTAATACATTCGAGTTCATTTAGAATTTTCATTTTCCAAGAAAGACATTGAAAAGAAAAATAAAAGTCTAAAGTCCTCGAAAGAATGAATCTTTCTAGTCTTCTTCAGATAGAAAAGATAATCCAAATCAGAGTATGAAACAAATACACACAAAGTTTACTTATGTCTAGTCAGACCACGCTTGTACAAAATTTCGTACTCCTTCGTGAAAACGAGGGAAAGTCAGTCAGTCCTGACATTTACAAAAATACTACAACTATCACATTTTTGAGCTACGAATTCAAAACCAGTGGTCAAAAGTTGTGACGCTGTATTAAAGATTTAAGTAGCTCGTGAACTTAAAGGATGACGGGATTAATTAACCTCCTTCCTAACATCTAAAGTCGTATGACGGAGGGGACCTACAGCATTTTATGTAGGATCCGAACCCTGGTCGATACATTATCTAGATGCAGAAGACAGTCTCTCGTCTAACAATTCTACTGACCCAATGTCGTTTAACTTCGCTGATCGACGGGAAGTGGTGTTACAACATTGACGACGACGTGTTAGGTTAGGTTAGGCCAAGTAAGATAAGGATAATATGAATGAATCTGACATATCCACAATGTAGGAGTATCTCTCTTTCCCTTAATAGCTACGTATGGGTCAACGTTAACAGCCCTTTTGGCCGTTCCTTCGTACGAGAAACCGATCGATACAATGTTGGACGTTGTGGACGCGACCGCCGAAGGGTTTTCTCTCGGAACTCTCAGAGGAACGTCGTTGGTCCTTCTTTTCAAGGTGAAATGGAGCAGTTATGACGCTACTGAAAGGTCTTTGTATGTCCATATAATATAGTACGAATTCATCGTGACCCGAGTTGACGTTATTGTTCGGTGAATAATTTTGTGCCACAATTTTAACTACATATATTCAAAATAAGCAATTCAGAATGATTACATTCTAGTTTACTCATCTAGAATGTAAAACACCATAATGCACCAACCATTCCGATACGTTTATATTAAGGTTTTTTATTGTACTAATTTTTCTATTTCCTTTTTATAGGAGGCAACATTCGGGTCCTACAAACTGCTGTGGGGAAGGATGATTGACGACGATCTTGTTCCTACTATAAGAAAAGGGTTTGATAAGGTAGCTCTCTCTCTCTCTCTCTCTCTCTCTCTCTCTCTCTCTCTCTCTCTCTCTCTCTCTCTCTCTCTCTCATCTGAGTTGTATTGTTGAACTTAAATCTAAAAGAGTTAGACAAGTTTCAAAACTGGGCAAACCAGAGGTAAATTTTGGTCTCGAATTTTGAAGATGATGATAATAATAATAATAATAATAATAATAATAATAATATCTTTAGTGAAAAAGAGAAATTGATTTCCAAGTTGCAGATCACCAGTCTAGGTTCGAGTCTGAGCTAGGACTTCACATTTCAGCTATTAAAGTGTCTTTCTGTAACTTCCTCAGAATTAATTTTGAAACTATTATTTTATAATTCCCTGTACAGAAGTATATAGCGGGATTTATGGCGATTCTTGCTTAAACTGTATTGCAGTTTGTGTATATATATATATATATATATATATACTGTATATATATATATATATTGTACTGCAGCTGAATTTAATTTTAGATACTGGCCGAGAAATTTATTTACATCATGTCTGGCATTGTTACTGAAGTCAATATGATTGAATACGGAGAGTGGAACTTCCACGTCGCAAAAGAATCTATTTTTCCTCAGAGTTACGCAATTGCCTGTCCCCCAGGAGCTCCTTATGTTCAGACCTTTAATGGAGTGTAAGTTATAGTTTGTACAGTTTGCAATTCTGCATATTCTCCATGGGCGGATCTAGGGGTTTCAGTAAGAGGGGGGGGGAGGTCCAAAGAAAAAAGGGCACCCCCTAAAATAAAAAAGGGGCACAGTACTAAAATATTTTTCTTTAAACAGACCACCAATGAGCGAGTGTAAAATCGATTGTATTGTTGTATTAGATCAGTCTTATTCAAATACGATACAAAATAAAAATCTAATTTTGGTACGACAAATATCAGAAAATCTTTCAAACAATTACAAATGTCTTGCCAATTAAAAGAACTATCACGATAAGATAAAGATAAAAATAGTGATATGGTTGCACCAGTACTAAGGACACCTATGAAAACCATTACAACTACATATACAATTGTATACGGATAAAGACTCAAAACAGAATTTGAATAAAATAAAATAACCATGATCTATTTACAAAACCAAAATTTGTTTTCAGAGCTATACACATCATTCAAATAGGGCACTTGCAAAAAATTAAGGGTGGGGGTCCGGACGTCGCCGACTCCCCCCCCCCCCCGTCACTAGATCCGCTCTTGTTCTCTTTTGTTAATATATCAACTGTTTTATCCCTTATTAACCCTTTCGTGCCCAGTGCCACTTTAATGATTTTGCTGTGGCTAACGCCAAACGATTTTACTTAGTCTCAGGAAAGATCTCAGGGCACTAAAGGGTTAATGAATAGCGCGAATGCTTCGCTATACATTACCAACAAACTATAATGTCTATAAAACTGTTGGTATTCGCATACTGTACAGTGACGTGTACACTGCTTTTCAACTGTTCTTCTCCTTTATTAGTGTAGCAGTTTCTTTTCGCTACAACAAAAATTATGACTTTCAAAGCACTTAAAAATCTGAATCTCTCAAAACTTAACTCGCCAAATTCTAATTTTTTTAATAGTCGATCCACAGAGAAAAGTATGTTAGGCACTTAAATTTTGTTTAAAATCTCGTTTATATTAAAAATTAAGCCTATTTTCCTAAAAAATTAATAAAAATTTGTGGTTTCACTAAAAATTAATTTGCATTTCATCTTAAAGTAAATATGAGGCTCTCATTTGTTTAAATACTTTCTGCCAAAATCTTCTGCATAAGTTCATTTATATTCTATTAAAGGAAACAGACTATTTCTTGGGTAAGCTTTGAACTAATTCATAAACATTTTCTCCACAACAGCATCATAAGACTGGCTGAATCCGGCTTAATTGGAAAATGGGTCCAAAGTGAACTCCAAAAGAGCCAAATTAAAAACAGGAAAGCTCGTCTTAATAAATCATCGTCAGATACCCCTCTAACAACTGAAGGACCAGGTGCCCTGTCGCTAGGCCATTTACAAGGGGCGTTCTTTCTCGGTAGTATTGGGCACTTTTTAGCTGGCATCGTTCTTCTTATCGAAATATTAATCCATAAATTTAACATAAAAAATACTGAAACTTTCTTGAAGACGGTGTAGCTCCAATGATGTAGCTCTTTTAGCCAATATGAATTACTTTTTGTGAACCAACAAAGCATAAAAGCATATGTCTATTTACCACACCAGCAGACACTCCAATTACTGCAGCATATGAAAGTTTTCAGTTGGTAGTGATATCACCGTAAATATATGACACACATTGACCCCTCTAATCTACGTTACTTGTTTCTCCTTTTTAGTCCATCTTATATGAGGTCTTCCTTGGAAGAAGTGGCTAAGCGACAAGAGTAAAAAAAACCAGAAAACGAAGTTAAACGTTGTTCCAATTTGAAAGTGGAATAACCTTTTAACTTTTGAAGAATCTTCGTCGAAGATATTTCGTCAAAATATCTTCAAAAGGTTCAAAAGTTATGAAAACTTTCAAATTTGGTACAACTTTAACTGCGTTTTCTGACGTTTTTTACTTTTGTCGCTTAGCCACTTCTTCCTTGGAGGGCCTCATATAGAGCATTTTTTCAGTTTTTGTTTTTTTCGATGGAAATTCTTTTCATTGCCGGAAAATTTTGACCAAATTGTCTCTGATCAGAATCCCACTGGTTTTGTCAATGAGGCTGAACAACAGTAAGGTTTGAGTCACACTATCGTTAACAGTAATCAACTCTGATCATCGTTAACTTGACGTCTGTCGTCAACAATCGCAAGTTTCTGTTCATACTGTCATCATAAATTATTGCCGAAGATCAGCGGTTTGGTTGGAGTGTGATTTTAAGAGAGGGTTTTAGGATAATGTGAATCTCCCCTCAAGTTACTATAGAGAAATAAACTCCGTCTATTGACCACAGATATCGCAATGCTATCTTAAAACGTCATCTACCGAGTACAATTTTTATGAGGTACAAATTTATTAGCTCATACTCTCTCTCCCACTTTCTCTTTATTCTAGTAAAGGGTTCCCAAACTTTTATTCTTTTGTACCTTGTACAGTAAAACAGAAAACTTATCCTATCACCACCCTCAAATTTTCTCAGAGCAAACCTCTACTGTACATTAACATTATTTTACAGGCATGCATAGTTAAATTATCCTACGTACGATATTAAAGCATGTAATTTATTGTTATATATTTTAATTATTATTTAGTTTAACAAAAATCATGAATTTATAATCAGTGAGGAAGGCTAGAAACTGGCGCGGCGCTCAGACCAGACGAACGCGCTATCTCCTATCGGGCGTCCTACCAGCACTATCGGAAATCAAATCCCTGACCCAACTTCGCTTAAAGAGAAATGGTACTACTCACCAAGCCAGGGGCATTGACCTATATTTTATGTATTGTAGTTAGTCTATATTTCACATAGGCCACATTGTTAAAAATTAGATAAAAATTAAAGCAAATGACTCTTAATTTTTTATTACCCTGTTTGTGATTCTTCAGTTATGTTTCACTTTAAAAAAAATTATTAAAAATCAGTGATGTCAATTGCAATCCTCAAATTTTGTATACTTTTCCTCTAAAAATACCTGGTTTTGTTTACTTATTTTTAAGGCTAGATAAGGCTGTTCGTTGGGGCTCTTCGTTTCAGTGCCTTCAATTGGACGAGGGACATTAAACCAATGATTATTTACAATGAGATCCGCTAAATACTATGTAGTTTCCGGGCCACTTATGTTTGGGCAACGCCCATGACTCGTAATTGGTTGAAAGTTGATAGTGTGGGAAATTACTAACAAACCTAAAGTGACCACCTAACTTAATGTACGCCTAACCCAGGCATAAGATCTATTCTGATTGGCCCGACGTATGAAATGGGAGGTTTTTCCGACTGAGTTCGACTTTGCCAAAAACGAGGTGGCCACGAAATTGCATATTAATCCAAGATCCAAAACTCCGCCCCTTTTGTGTTATTTTTTTCTCTTCTGCTACCTGGTGTTTGGAAAGAAAACTAAATTAACCGCCAAAAGAAGTCGACTTAAATTTCCTTTTAATATTACTATATAATTTAATGTTTAATCCAATATGGGATCAATAAATAAATTAAGCATATAACTTTTATTTATTTATTTATTTTTTTTGAAGATCAATGTAATATTACTTAGTTTGTTATACTTCTAAATGATGTGAGATGCCTCTTGTGCAAGGCTTGGCTCCCATTCCATACTAGATGACAATTAAGCACTTAATATCCATTTGGTAGGATAATTATGCGATGAATAATGAAAAATATGGTCAGCTTTGTATGTTGCTATAGATATACTCTTTGATTAAACGAAACAACCAACCGACCCTTGAGGCGCTGCTCGAGAGTATAGACTAGGTTAAACTATCTTTTGGGTTTCTCCTACCTTAGTGTTCTCGGAATTTCTAACTGTAAGGAAGTTTTCATAGTGAAACTGAACCGTCAGAGTGGTAAATTGAAGGTGACCGTGAAAAGAGAGTTTAAAAGACATTTTGACACAAAGACAAATTGGTATATTTCTCTAAAACAGTGGTTCTCAAACTAGGGTACGGCGTACCCCCAATAGGGCTGCCAATGCTGGGGTTTTCCCCCCAGATCTGGGGTTTTCACCCGTCATCTGGGTTTCTGGGTTTTTATTTTACAAATAGCTTGAAAACTGGGTTTTTTTACTAATTTTGTTAATAAATTATCTAAAATAACTTTTCTATATTTATGAATGTATTATATTTACTTTTTAAGATCTAAAAATAAGCTGTCGGAAGATCAGCAGTCAATTTAACGTGTTTGAATCTCGTACGATACGTGTTTGTTTTGGTACTGTAGCTGCTTGCCTTGTCTTTGCGGCACTCGCCGGTCAGTGTAGCATTGGTGTTCTGTGTGTGTGGTGCGTTTTGGGGAGTGTTGCAGTATTGTTCTTAACCATTTTGTCACGTTTATAAATTGTTCTCCCTTTTCACCATCATGGATGATAACCCAAACTCCAACTAAGAAAAGGAAGTGGTACACACAATCATTTAAAAAGAATGGCTAACAAATCCGGAATTTAGTCAGTGGCTTCAACAGGACAAGATTGACTGTGATGCCAGCTATTGTAAATGTTGTAATGCTACTTTGAAAAATGCTAACAAAACTATGCTGATCAAACATATGAATACTGCTAAGCATAAAAGTTGCTTTAGCACGAGTAAATCTAGTGTCAACATTACACAATTTATGTCGAAGAAAAAAACAACAGAGAGCGAACAAACCGCCAAAAGTGAACTTCTCTTCGCTGGATATTTTGCTGAGCATAATATACCCTTTGCCAATGTTGATCATCTCTTTGAAATCTGTAAAAAAGCATTTCCTGACAGTAACATTGCCAAAAATATATCAATGAAAAGAACGAAACTATCGTACGTTATTCAAGATGGAATTGCCTTCTATGAGAAAATGCTCTTAACTGATATCTGCAGGACACAGAAATTTTCAATTATTATTGATGAAAGTACTGACATTTCAGTTACCCAAATTCTAGCAGTAGTTGTGCGGGATTTTGATGCAACTAAACGTGATGTCGTAGACTCACTGCTAGAAACGATAGTAGTAGAAAATGGAACAGCTCTTGGTCTTTATACTGCCGTGAAATCGATGTTGCAAGAAAAAAATATTCCACTTGAAAATATTGTTGGATTCGGAAGTGACAATTGTTCATCTATGATGGGTACGAAAAATGGCTTCCAAAAATTGTTGAAAAATGATGTACCTTCTGTATTTATTATGGGGTGCGTCTGCCACTCTTTCGCTCTTTGTGAAGTCATGCTGTTTCCGTACTGCCTTCATATTTAGAGGCTTTTTTAAAAGATTTAACATCATATTTTTCCCGTAGCAGCAAGAGACAACAGGACTTCACACTGATTCAAGAAGTTACTGCAACAGCTTGTCATAAAATACCAAAACTTGCCCAAACACGATGGCTTTCTCGAGAAACCGTAATCACAGAAATATTAGAACAATTTGATGCTCTACTTCTTTATTTTCAAGCAGAATCAGAAGTTGGCAAAGTTGATGGAGCCAAGAAAATTTATGATGTATTAAACAACCGCGGAACGAAACACATGTTCTTTCTTCAATATGTGCTGCAAAAGATAAATCTCATGAATGTTGAATTTCAATCGGAGCACTTCCGATTGCATATTTTATATTCAATGGTATCTTCAGAGTATAAAAACATATTGAGTTTCTTCATTAAAAATGAAGTATTAAATAACACTAAATTATCAGAAATTGACCCTAACAAAGAGAGTAACTTCAAAAGTGTTAATGATGTATACCTTGGAGGTAAGGCAATGGCACAATTAATTAATGACCCTTTAGTAATGAAAGCAGTGTTAAAAGATTTAAGACTGATTGTTTAAAATTCCTAGTGGAATTATCTAACCAAATAAGGAAGAGGTTTAATTTTAGTGAAGATGGAGTTATTGCAAAGTTAATGTTCTGGATCCGAAGGTAGCTCATGCTCATAACACTTCTCCAACTTCCATCATTCCACTAGCTATTCATTTTCCGTCCGTTGTACCTGAAAGTAAACTAAATGACCTTGATGACCAGTGGAGGAGTTATAGTCTTATGGCAGACGAACTACTACCTTCTATTGACAACATACCAGAATATTGGTACAAATTGAGAAATATTAGAGATGGACTTGATAATCCAAAATATGATGTACTTTCCAATTTCATGACTACCTTAACTATATTACCACATTCATCAGCATGCGTTGAAAGGATATTTTCACAAGTTAATTGTGTAAAAACAAGAAACACAAACTCGTTAAAAGCAGATACCGTTAGAGATAGATTGCTGGCAGAACAGCTTATCACCAGAAAGAGTTTGGATTGCACTTCCTGGGATCCCGAAAAAACACTAATCAAGAATTTGGAAGAGGGAGCTGTAAGCAGAAGATATTTGGAGAGAATTAAACGGCAAAAAGAAAATAACGAATCGGTCACGATCAGAGGAGCAGCCGAAGAAGAGGAAGAGTTATAATTTGGGATTCACATATATAAAGTAAGTAAAGACTTATTTTTTTCTTTTAAATATTGTATTTTTACAATCTGGTTTTTTTTTAATCAGTATGGGTTTTTTGCAGAGTTGATCTGGGGTTTTCTC
This sequence comes from Bathynomus jamesi, assembly GCA_023014485.1. Classification (NCBI taxonomy): domain Eukaryota; kingdom Metazoa; phylum Arthropoda; class Malacostraca; order Isopoda; family Cirolanidae; genus Bathynomus; species Bathynomus jamesi. The sequence goes on along the minus strand of JAJOZX010002416.1, from coordinate 52,679 downwards.
TAAAATTTCATTGGCAGCCCTGACCCCCAGGGGTACATGTGGGAATCTTAGGGGGTACGCGAAGGGGTCCTGAAAATATAACCCTTTTAAGTTTATATACGACTAACAAACAGCCACAAGTCACACGGTAATAAAGAAAGTAAAAATCGCCTATCTCTCTCGAAAATCCAGAAAATCCCCTGAAAGAATTCAAGGGGTACAGAAGAAGAAAAAGTTTGATAACCGCTGCTCTAAAAGCAGCAACTGAACGTGAAACTTGCATTTCTACCTACGCGCTAGAGGGCACACTCAGCACGATTATATATAAACCTCACATCTTTCCACTGTCGTGAACGTTTTTAATTTTTATTTACTTTTCTTTAATTTTACGTTATCTTCGTTATTTTCACTCTTAATACTTTACATTCCTTTTCTAAACTTTATACGAGGTAGTGTGACCGCCATTTTGGACAACATATGCTGCACGGCAGTTACATCTCTGAACTAAAAGGGAGGACTTCGAATGATTTAAATTTTCACTCTTTACTGTTTATTTTAAAACAATAAACATGACGGGTTAAAGCGAGTGTAAATTCATAATTTTAACACTGGATCGTGGAGAGAGAGCTTCTAGTTAACTTTAAATCACAATTACATCTTAACCAAAGAAAACACTCCTTCTCATAACTCACCGCGCCTGAGACTGACTTTTGGGTATGCCTCCGGCTTAATCTCTCTCCATATTGCCAACTAGTGTTTTATATCTCAAATAATTATATTTTATGTATGTTAATTTCATACAATTAAATCAGTTTGCTACACTATATATATATATATATATATATATATATATATATATATATCGTAAAGAACGACGCTTGTACAGGAGAACATTCCGCGCAAGATGAGAAGAGAGAACGAACAAATGAAAAAATGAGGTAACCACCCGGGAATCGAACCCGGGATCTTCTGATTGTCGGTCAGATATGATAACCACTACACCATGGTCCTCAATCGATCAGAAGTCGTAATTCCTCTACATACGCGCAGAAACCAATGCCCCGAGGGGCACCTCCCGCAAAAGCGTCGTTCTTTACGTTATTTATACTGCGTGTTCTTTGCAGTTGAAATGTATATATAGATATGGCATGCGGAGGGTGCCCCGTCGGGGCATTGGTTTCTGCGCGTATGTAGAGGAATTACGATGCGAAAAATGCTCTGTATGAATTGGTCCACAATTAACCCACCCCTTATATCTCCAGTCTAACTATAGAGTAGATCAAGTCTAGCCTAGAGGGGTCAGCCTAGAGATTCCGGAAATGGTCCAGAGCGGGCAGATAAATTGAGGTCCACAGTAGGATTCCTCACAAAATTAGGTTAGGGCAATCTACCTTCACCTTTGTTAAGCTATGAGTTGATGCTGGGTCTTAGGCCACAATGTAGGCCTAACTTGTCTGACCCAGCTTAATTTAATGTGATTAAATTACTGGGTTAAAAACTCAATTAGTCACTTACTGTTAGTTATTGGAGTCTGTTCTCCGGTTGTGTAATTGTCGAGAGCGCACTTGCTGGTGGGGACTTTTTCGTTGTCTGTTCTCGTCCCTTCCCCCTTGCGTCCTCTCGCCCCGTTGTTCGTTTTCGTACTCCTTTGTTCTCCTCTTCGCGGGGCTTTTTCCACCAGCGTTGTCTTGGTTTTTTCCTCGGTTGGTTGAGCGGTAATGTATCTCCATTACCGAGCACGCTCTTCTCACACAGTATATAAATACTAGTGTGGAGAATAACTCTGGTGAGCAACCAATTGGTTTCATCCACCCAGTTATTGACATAAAAGGAATTTAATAACTGTTAGATTAACTACCTACCTACTCAGTGAACCATTTTCGTTACCTCCCAACTACCCACTCATCAGTTTTCCATAACGACTTCTGATCGATTGAGGACCATGGTGTAGTGGTTATCATATCTGACCGGCAATCGGAAGATCCCGGGTTCGATTCCCTGGTGATTACCTCATTTTTTCATTTGTTCGTTCTCTCTTCTCATCTTGCGCGGAATGTTCTCCTATACAAGCGTCGTTCTTTACGTTATTTATACTGCGTGTTCTTTGCAGTTGAAATGTGTATATATATATATATAATATTTAGGAGAAATCCAATGACAAGGAGAAATGTAAATGCCATGAAAAGTCTTCTTTAATGCGCAACGTTTCGAGCAAATACGCTCATCTTCAGGCTGTATGATAACAATGTGAAATTAAAATCAATAATTGAATGAAAAACAAGACAAAGAAAATTTCTATAACCTATTCATAAAGGCAAACTTTAAAAGACTGAAAAAAGAGGGTTAAATTCTAAGTTATACAGATTTACATTTAAAATTAAGAAGCTATTTTTAAATACATATAGTAAATGTGAAATTAATACACTGGAAAAATTAACAATAGTACACTGGAATAATGAAACTAACTAACCTTTCACTGCAATTTCCGAGGCTAGACTGATTTAAGCAAAGGCAAAACGAGAAAACATAAGATAAGATAATAAGATAAGATAAGATGGTGAGGGCGATTGGGGAAGGGGGGATTATAAGGAATTGGGGAAGGAGGAGGGATTATAAAAAGTTTAAAGGGACAGCTGATGAGTCAACATTTAGCGTAGGGGTCAAAGTTTTAATGTAAAGCGATTCCAAAATTCTAAGTGAGTTGGGACAAGTATTACAACCAAGAATTTTAAAATTGTCTAAAGTGACATCAGTTTTACATTTTATACTGTGTTCCCGAATACTAGAAACTTCTTTAGTTTTTAAAATTTTACCTGTTCGGCCACTTATTCCCATATGCGAATAAAATCTAGCCCTGAGAGAGCGAACAGTGCTGCCAATGTAATTCCCAAGGAGACACCTAGGGCAGGTAAATAAATATACAACACCGCTACGCAACGAGTCAGGGGTTCGATCCTTCGCTGAGAAAAAGCTACCTAAAGACGTTTTATTAATATATATGATGCGGAAATCAGTATGATAAAAAAATTTCCTTAACAACTTTGTAAATTTAAGCTTAAATTCCTTATTCAAAGGACCCATTTCAGGTACCAAGAAATATTTTATATCCTTCGGCACTGTAATACAAGGAAGTTGAGGGCTATAAACATTATTTAAGAAGGATCTAATTAGTTTATCTACATATTGAACAGGAAAACTATTATTGGTAAAGTATGATCTTAGATTATTAAATTCATCATTAAGTAAGGTAAAACTAGAGGTCAAATTATATCCTCTGAACAGGAGAGTTTTAATACAAGACATCTTATAGTTGAAATCAGTAAAACTAAAAAAATTCATGCCCAAACCAGTGAAAGTGGGTTTCCTGTAAACTGATGTAGTAATAGAATCACCGTTTTTCGAAATTAAAAGATCTAAAAAGGGAAGGGAGCCATTTTTCTCAGTTTCCATTGTATACGTTATATTGGGGTGCAAAGAATTTAGGAAGTTAAAGAATTGTTGCGCTTGTACCGCATTATCAAAGACAGCTATCGAATCATCAACGAAGCGTCGATAGAAAATTGGCTTGAGATGAGTGGGAGATTGACTAAAAATTACACTTTCTAAATGAGTCATAAAAAAATCAGCTGCTAACGGTCCGACAGGTGATCCCATCCCTACACCATCAATTTGTTGGTAAACCTTATTGTTGAAAGTAAAATAGCATTGTTTGAAGACCAATTCTAAAAGTTCCTTAAAATGAGACAATGAAAAACCATGAAAAATCAACCGAGCTAAAAACCCTATCTAAAATAATGGCAATAGTTTCAGATACAGGTACATTTGTGAAAAGCGACTTTACATCAAAACTGACAAAAAACTTTTTTGAATCGAAGTTCTCACCAAGAAGGTCTTTTTGGAATTCAAACGAGTTATTTATAGTGTAAGCATTTTTCGCAAAGGGTGACAGGAGACGAACAACAAATTTTGCCAATTGAAAGGTGGGTAAGTTATACGAAGCTAAAATAGGACGGAGAGGTGTTCAAACAAATTCTTGAACCTGTCAATAAAGTCATTGTAAGGCTAGAAGACCAGGTTAATAGATTTCTGTCACGACTAAAGTCCTTAAAGATAATAAAAAACGATACTTACTCTCAGTTGTTCGCATCTGGTGCTAATCTTGCTCAATTATACTGTTTGCCTAAAATCCATAAAGTTGGAACACCTCTCCGTCCTATTTTAGCTTCGTATAACTTACCCACCTTTCAATTGGCAAAATTTGTTGTTCGTCTCCTGTCACCCTTTGCGAAAAATGCTTACACTATAAATAACTCGTTTGAATTCCAAAAAGACCTTCTTGGTGAGAACTTCGATTCAAAAAAGTTTTTTGTCAGTTTTGATGTAAAGTCGCTTTTCACAAATGTACCTGTATCTGAAACTATTGCCATTATTTTAGATAGGGTTTTTAGCTCGGTTGATATTTTTCATGGTTTTTCATTGTCTCATTTTAAGGAACTTTTAGAATTGGTCTTCAAACAATGCTATTTTACTTTCAACAATAAGGTTTACCAACAAATTGATGGTGTAGGGATGGGATCACCTGTCGGACCGTTAGCAGCTGATTTTTTTATGACTCATTTAGAAAGTGTAATTTTTAGTCGATCTCCCACTCATCTCAAGCCAATTTTCTATCGACGCTTCGTTGATGATTCGATAGCTGTCTTTGATAATGCGGTACAAGCGCAACAATTCTTTAACTTCCTAAATTCTTTGCACCCCAATATAACGTATACAATGGAAACTGAGAAAAATGGCTCCCTTCCCTTTTTAGATCTTTTAATTTCGAAAAACGGTGATTCTATTACTACATCAGTTTACAGGAAACCCACTTTCACTGGTTTGGGCATGAATTTTTTTTAGTTTTACTGATTTCAACTATAAGATGTCTTGTATTAAAACTCTCCTGTTCAGAGGATATAATTTGACCTCTAGTTTTACCTTACTTAATGATGAATTTAATAATCTAAGATCATACTTTACCAATAATAGTTTTCCTGTTCAATATGTAGATAAACTAATTAGATCCTTCTTAAATAATGTTTATAGCCCTCAACTTCCTTGTATTACAGTGCCGAAGGATATAAAATATTTCTTGGTACCTGAAATGGGTCCTTTGAATAAGGAATTTAAGCTTAAATTTACAAAGTTGTTAAGGAAATTTTTTTATCATACTGATTTCCGCATCATATTTATTAATAAAACGTCTTTAGGTAGCTTTTTCTCAGCGAAGGATCGAACCCCTGACTCGTTGCGTAGCGGTGTTGTATATTTATTTACCTGCCCTAGGTGTCTCCTTGGGAATTACATTGGCAGCACTGTTCGCTCTCTCAGGGCTAGATTTTATTCGCATATGGGAATAAGTGGCCGAACAGGTAAAATTTTAAAAACTAAAGAAGTTTCTAGTATTCGGGAACACAGTATAAAATGTAAAACTGATGTCACTTTAGACAATTTTAAAATTCTTGGTTGTAATACTTGTCCCAACTCACTTAGAATTTTGGAATCGCTTTACATTAAAACTTTGACCCCTACGCTAAATGTTGACTCATCAGCTGTCCCTTTAAACTTTTTATAATCCCTCCTCCTTCCCCAATTCCTTATAATCCCCCCTTCCCCAATCGCCCTCACCATCTTATCTTATCTTATCTTATCTTATCTTATCTTATGTTTTCTCGTTTTGCCTTTGCTTAAATCAGTCTAGCCTCGGAAATTGCAGTGAAAGGTTAGTTAGTTTCATTATTCCAGTGTACTATTGTTAATTTTTCCAGTGTATTAATTTCACATTTACTATATGTATTTAAAAATAGCTTCTTAATTTTAAATGTAAATCTGTATAACTTAGAATTTAACCCTCTTTTTTCAGTCTTTTAAAGTTTGCCTTTATGAATAGGTTATAGAAATTTTCTTTGTCTTGTTTTTCATTCAATTATTGATTTTAATTTCACATTGTTATCATACAGCCTGAAGATGAGCGTATTTGCTCGAAACGTTGCGCATTAAAGAAGACTTTTCATGGCATTTACATTTCTCCTTGTCATTGGATTTCTCCTAAATATTAAATTGAAGCTCTGTAGAAGCAACCCGCATGATTATATATATATATATATATATATATATAATTTTACTACACTCCTAAAAACATTAAATTTCCTGTTTAAAAACCAACATACGACATTACAGTAAACGTGGTAGGTTTTGTTCATTAACCCTTTGACTGCCAGGATCCGTTTTCTATGCCATTACGTCACACCCACCGAAAAATGGCCTTAATTTAATTAACTTTCGACATTTTTTGGGAGCCGAAAAAAATCGCTGTATCAACTTGAATTAGTTACCCATAAATCCTCATTTTCTCTAGTAATGTCTCCAATAATAAAAAAAAAATAATTATTTATGGATAACAATTTTAATAATATATCAAATAATTTTGAATAAATAAAAAAAATAATGGTAAAAAAGCCAATGAAACACCGTGTGTGTGTGTGTGTATATATATATATTTAAAACATGTAAAATGTATTTAGACTTTGCAAAGATAAGCAAATGATTTGTTGAGAGTGTGGCATAATTAAAGACTCTCTGTATAAAAAGTTAAAATAATTTATATTGTTTGGCCTAGGTTCGCCTCACGTCCTCTGAGGAGCATTCTGTGACTGCACTTGTAAGTGTCGCCTCTTTATCTAGACTGTTCAGAGTCTACGGATTAACATAATCCCTCCAAATTTCTACAGAATTTCCTTCATTTATTTGAAATTCAGAAAAAACAGTTGATCAGTAAATTTACAAAAGTAACTTCACAGCCATCATAATTTTTAGCTTCACATCCGAAACCAGTTAGTAAAAGATTGTGAAGTTGCAGCATTTACAATCTAAACGCCTCGTGAGCTTTAAAGTAAAAGTTAAACTCGGTCTGGTTTAAAAAAAAAATAAAAGATCTGCTCAATAACAAACCAAAAGACATGAACGCGCTGGTGGCCAAACTTCCTCAAATCTCCGTGCAGCGGGCTGTCTACGATTGGCCAGACTGGCAGTCGACGGCCTGTTGCGTGGCACGGTCAGAGTGCCGATCGGCTCCCGGGGGCCGGACCTATACCAGCGTGCTATTTTTTTCATTTACGGGGAGCAATTGCGTGCTCCCCGAACTACTCTTACTCTCCGGAGACATTAAGACTAATCCAGGCCCCACTACAACTTACACATGTCACCATACACAAAGACATAGACACAATAGGACCCTGAGACACATACAGAAGCATAATATTAACATATTACAGTACAACGTAGATGGCCTCACAAACAAAATCATGCAGCTTAGGGAATTCGTACACAAACAAAACATTCACATAGCACTTATACAAGAAACAAAACTAAAACGCATACACAGAGCACCCACCATCTCTGACTTCACGGCGATCCGTCAAGATCGTACTGGGGGTCACAGGGGTGGACTCATCACTTACATACGTAAAAGCATTAGCTACACTGATGCCACCCAAAACATTACAAACACAATCCAAGCAGATAACACGATAGAAATACAGGCAGTTAACATTAAAACACGAGCAAAACACAACAACACACTCATCAACATTTACATCCCACCAGATAGTTCACCTCAGGTGCCAGCCAATTACAATCCACAGTTACACAATCTGGCTTCTCTCACTAATGTCATCTTAGGAGGAGACTTCAACGCTAAAGACACTAGTTAGTACCTACACAACCGAAACAACACCAGAGGCGCCAACATAGCCACACAAGTAAACAGCCTCTTCATTCTTAATAGCACAGAAGAACATACACACATACCACATCAAGCAGGATACTCAAACTCCTCCCCAGACATAACGTTCTATTCCCCCTCACTAGCAACCCATACACACTGGAGAACAGAAAATAACTGTCATCGGACCACCTGCCCATCATCATTACAACACGTTCTACACTCTGCCCCAACAGCCTTAGGTACACTTACAGAAATTACGAGAAAGCTGATTGGAAACAGTTCAAAATACAGACTGAGGAACAATTCACCACATTAAACAGCACACCCATCATAAACATCAATACAACACTCAAGACATTCAATCTGATCATCAATAATAATGCAAACAAATACATACCCAAGGACAACATTAGAAAATACAACCCAAATTACACTAGAGAAATAGCCCACCTCATAAGGCAACATAACAACCTCAAACATAACACACAGAAACCATAAAACAACAGATACAACAGCTTAACACAGAAATAAACAACAAACTTAAAGAAAAACAAACAGAAACATTTAGGGAATGCATAACAACACTAAGCCACTCCACAGATACATCCAGGCTATACAAGACTATAAAGAGCAATACCCACTCTGACAGCGGCATTCACACCTCACACGCTGCTATTTGTCGCAGCCAAAATAATATCTCAACATATACACAACAAGCTAACATTCTAGTTAATCACTACGCAAAGATAAGTCACGTAAACAGAGATAACAACCAGAAACACACAGACAGACAAACAGCCAGACAGAAGCAAACCTACAGACTCGACACAACCATTACACCCTTCAATACAGACCAGACCACCAAGATCATCAAAAACATTAAGAATTCGAAGGTTACTGGACCAGACAACATATCTAACATACACCTTAAACACTTGGGCCCACAGGGAATATTAGCTCTCACAAACATCAGCATATATTCATACCAACACTGTATTATTCCCAACCTATGGAAGCAAGGTAAAATTATTACACTACTCAAACCAAAAATCCAACAGAACCAGCTTCCTATAGACCCATTACTTTACTATGCACACCTTCCAAAGTAACAGAAAGACTAATCTTACAAATCACCAACCCACACATACCACTATCGCCTACTCAACATGGATTCAGACCTCACCACTCAACCACGACATTACTCACTAACTTCACGCAGCACATCATGGATGGCATCAACTCCAGACGACCAGCTCAACGTACATTATTAGCAACAATAGACATTAGTAAAATATTTGATGCTATCCCACGCTTCCCTCTCATAAACAAAATACTCAACACAAACATGCACAATAACACCAAAAGGTGGCTGAGCAACTATCTTTCAGGAAGATACTCACATGTCACATTCAATGGCAAGTCATCCAAAAACAAGCTTTTTCCGAACGGGGTCCCTTAAGGCTCTGTTCTCTCACCAACACTGTTCAACTTATACATGCATGACATTCTAACACCCATCGATAACAAGCTTACCTTATCATCATATGCAGATGACATCACTCTAACATCCACCCACAACAACATCGACAGCGCTACAAATAACCTACAAACATACATAAACAGTATACAAGACTGGCTCACACACAATAGACTCAAAGTAGCGCCCACAAAATCAATCATCACCTTGCTAACAAGCAACACAAAAGAGCACCAGATAACTCCACAGATTACACTAAACAACACCAACATTCCACACACTCACAGGACCAAAATACTTGGGGTCACCTACAACACATCATTATCTTTTGCAAACCACATTTAAGACATTAAAAACAAATGTAAGTCAAGACTTAACACGCTTAGGGTACTAACAGGCACAAACTTTGGACACCAGCAGGAAACAACATCACTCATATACAAACAATATATTTACCCAGTTATGGACTATGCTAACCCATGCTGGGCACCCATTATCTCAAAGACACACATAAACACCTTACAGACAATACAAAACAACGCACTTCGTATCATTACAGGATGTACTCAAAAAACACCAATAGAACACCTGCCCACAAAAACAAAAATACTGAAAGTTAGGGAACATTTAGACATGAGGGGAACACAATTCATGGCAGCAGCGACAACTAACCCACAACACCCTTGCCACTACATGTACAATCATGCACCAACACCTCGCACCATTAAAGTAACACCAGAGAGACATTGTAACCAAATACTCCATTCCATATCACGCCCCACAGACATCACACAGTACAGAAAACACATACACACACACCTAACACATAAAGCACTGACACGACTCGGTCCGAATGTAGTCCTAGGTGCGATGACACCTGCCACCTTTTCCAGGACACACCACAAGCAATTGAACACATTATGACAGATTGTACCGCTCTAGCACAACATAGAACACAGCACAACATCACTAGTGCGCTAAACCTCTGGTCCACTCCGGACCAGAGGTCAAGGTGAGCTGATCGGCTAACCAACAACAACAACAAAAACAATAACAGTTAACTTTTAATGTAACGTCACAGATTTCGACCCACACTAGCTTTCGATGCAAAGCTCAACATCTTCATCACTGCCTTTTTTCGCAAAGCTGTTGACCAGCTGTATGGCTTTTCTGGCTTTCAGTAAAGTGTATGATATACAGAAGCGTGCAATGACTGAACATAGTTGAACTTTGAACCGACTATATGTACACGTAGGAACATTTTAAGGTTTGGTCATACTGTCAAAGCCTACCTATATCTAATCAGGCCACAGTCGTACAAAATTTGTAAAATAGGAAAAGCTAGTCCATAAATTTACTAAAATACTACAACCATTAACGTTTTGAGTTCCGCATCCACAGCTGGTGAATCATAATTTGTGAACCCACATTCAAAATCATAAGTAGCTTGTATGTTATGCATGTTGCAATGCGAGTTTGGACCGACTATATATTGCTAGGCTTTGATACAACCTTCAGGGTATTCTGTTTGTTTTATAAATATTCATCAAATTTAAACTCTTTCTCGGTGTGGCCAAATCGCAAAGCAATATAATAAAATGGTTTTAGCCTATCTGAGGCTGCAGACTATGTCAAGATACAACTGTTAATGTCTAGTTACTCAAGGAACAAAACAAGGATTAATAACAAAGCAAATTTAGTTTACGCCATTATTTAATCTTTATAAAGAGAAAGGACAAAGCATTTTATATATATATATATATATATATATATATATATATATATATATATATATAAAGGGTATATTTTACCCAAGGTATGAATTAAGGGTTGAGGAGCCTCCATATTTGTTAATATTATAAATACAGATGCACGCAGATGAACTGTGGTTCATTATTTTTGCATGGCGTTCCTCAAGCTAATTGTTTAGACCAGGGGTTTTCATCTGGCGGTACATTTAGAGTTTTCAGGGGTACACAGTGAACTGACAAAATACATATTTGTCTCATTTTCGTTTCTTTTGTAAATGTATTTTTTGAAACATATCAACAATGCAAATTTTATATATATATATATATATATATATATATATATACATATATATATATATATATATATATATATATATGTGTGTGTGTGTGTGTGTGTGTGTGTTTTGCTGTTGTGGCGGTTACACGTGTTTCGATCGAAGTCCGAATAAAAGCGGTAATTTCTCCCACGTATACTAAATCACAACTTTTACAGGGAATGCTGGAGACACAGGCTTGTTCCTCTTTTGCCACGTTATTCCTAACCAATTTACTTTTCACGGTAGACGAATATTTGAACGCCAAAGCAAACTTAAAATCTTTCGTCAACGGTTTTACTCTTTCTAAGCCGGCAATGTAAGGCAAACTCACATATTGTTTTTGGTTAACTGTAAAAGTTGTGATTTAGTATACGTGGGAGAAACTGGAAGAAATATTGAAACCCGTATTAAAGAACACAAATATGCCTTCAGAAGTTGTAATACTAATAATGCCATTTTTTATCACGCCAGCCAAAATAATCATGCTATAGATTGGGAATCAAGTAAGGTACTTTATAAATGTAATAATTATGTCAAAAGAAAAATAATAGAATCTGTGTGTATAGAAAAAGTAGATAATTTTAATTTGTGCGAAGGTACTTATAAGTTAGACCCTTTAATGAGATTCTTGGTAAAAAAATCCCTTACGGAGTCGTGGGAACGTGTTCGAACCTAAGTGTGAATTTCTTAAATGTCTCTGGATTGGAATGTTTCCTTACTCGCCTTTAGTAAATGTAATAATGGAAGTAATAAATTGTGGAAATAAATATAAATGCAACAGATGTAATAATAAAGGTAATATTATAAATTTAATAATTAGGGTAAAGGTAATAATAATAAATGTTAAAAAAATGTAAATGTAATAATAAATGCAGTAATTATGTCAAAATATTAGAATCTGTATGTATAGAACAAGAAGATAGTTTTAATTTGTGAGAATGTACTTATAAGCGGACCCTGTAATAAAATGCCCTTCCAGTGTCGGGAGAACGGTATCTAACCTAGGTGCGAATTTCTCAATGGTCGCTGGATTGTTTCCTAATCGGCTTTTTCATTCGTTTTTCGGTTTATAAGTTCTGTATAGTAAACAATAATGTAATAACCAATGTAATAATAAAGTTATAATTTCTGTAATAAATAATTATGCAATATTAAATGTAATAAATTTAATAATAAATGTAATAATTATGTAAAAAAAAATATATTAGAATCTGTATGTTTAGAACAGGAAGATAGTTTTAAATTTGCGCGAATGTACTTAATGAAAATGCCCTTCCGGTGTCGGGAGAATGGGATCTAACCTAGGTGCGAATTTCTTAACGGTCGGTCCCTGGACTGTTTTTCCCTCTTGTTTTGGTTCATTCGTGTTTCTGTATCCACCCGAGGAGGATGCCAGTGGGCGTCGAAACTGTCGTGGAAATAAACTCTGTCTATTAGAGTGGGTTTTTATTTTCATATTTGTGAGGAAAGTTTTGTTTTTGAAGTGCCCGCAAATATCCCACCATTATCCCCCGCAGCCACAGTCGAGAGGACCAATCGTGAGAAGTATACAACGAGCCACATCCCCCACCCTGGAGTAACGGAAAATTCTTTCCCTCACACAGCTTGAGTCATCCCCCACCCAATACCTCCCATAATACCCCCTTTTTGAGTCACTTCACCAACATGGAAATTAATGCATACATGCAACTCTGTGGTATCTGTAAGGATGCAACGGATGAGACAGAGGCGATGAGGTGCGATTTTTGTCAGCTACTTTTTGATTTTAAATGCCTAGAATGGGGAGATGAAAAAATCTCCCTTATAACAACGCAAAGCAGTTTAATGGATAAAATTTTTCTGCGAAAACTGCTTGACCGAATTAAACTCTTTTACGGTATTTAAAGCAGAAAGAGACTACGAGAAGAGAATGAAAGAGGAAAGTGGAAACAAAGAACAGTGGAAAACGGAAGAAACGGAGAAAGGCGAAATAGAAAAATCAAATACCGTCACAAAACGAGGCCGAAAACACACAGGCGACAAAAGTATAAAGACAACACACAGCATAAGGGCAACGAAGGACACAAACACAACTAGCACAAATAGCACAAATAGGACAAGACAAGAGGGCAGTCAAGTAAACGAAGTAAAACTGTCCCCAATAAGGAGCAAAAAACAAAAGCCAAGAGTAAATGGGGAAGGAATTATATGCAGGTATTATATAAAAGATAATTGCAGATTTAAAAGAGACAATGTATATATATGAACATCCCCCAATATGCAATTTCTTCTATAATAATGGTCATTGTAAATTTGGAGACGGATGTAAATTCTACCACCCGGACATTTGCAGACTTACGCAAAATATAGAACCTGCAAATTCGGGAAAAAATGCTACTATCAACATCTCCCGACGGACTCAACGAACAAAGGAAAAAGTTTAAATGACAATAGGAATAAAAATAACAATAGGAACAACAATAGGAACACAATAAGCGAACAGAAAATTTTTCAACATCGCAGACACCTTACGGATGCTAAATGTCATCCACATGCAGTTGACACAGCTGGAAACCCCCGTTGCACAAGGGGCAACGAAAAACAGAGAACATAAAAATTGTCCTGGTAATATTCAAGGAATAAGACCAAACCAATCACTCAATAAGGTTTCGTACCTGAAAGGATTTATGGACGAAACAAGGGCGGACATCGCATGCCTCACAGAAACTCATCTTAAAGATTGCCAAGGAAATTGTGAAAACTGCGAACATTGTATTGATAAGAAAGAGATAAATATAGAGGGCTTCAACTTACTAAGAGCGGATAGAACGACGAGACGGAAAGGTGGCTGTGCTATATATGTACAGGAAGGTCATATGACAGAGACGATAATAAGTAAATCAAACAGCTATGTGGAACTCCTAGCAGTGAAAATAGAAAAACTAAACTTGATAGTAATAGTCATCTATAGACCTCCAAGCACCCCAACCGAAAAATTCTCGGAGGCCATTGACATTAGAAAGCTAATAAAGGCCATAAACCCTCCATCCCCCAATATAATGATCTGCGGAGACTTTAACTTCCCATTTATAAAATACAAAAAGGTGAATAGGAATATATATATTCACCAGGACAAGGGGGGCACAAGAGAAGACAGGAGCAAGCAAAAATGTTGATGGCTCTCACAAATGAGTTTATGCTGACACAGGAGATAACAGAAAATATCAGAAAAATAACTGCCTGGATCTGGTATTCACGAATAACACGAACTTGATTGCTGATATAAAAATAACCCCAACCATTATCTCAGACCACAACTTAATCGAGATATCAACAAATATGATGGCAGCATTAGAAGACAATACACATATTGTGGAAAGAAGTAATTCGGGGCCTTTAACTTAAACTCGAAGACTATAAATTGGGAAGCAATCAGATCGCACATGGCCCAAATAGAATGGAGAACAATTTTCGAGAATAAAACAACTGAAGAAATGCTAACAACTTGCAGGAAAAAACGCTGAGAATTTTAGAAAAATATGCTCCGAAATCACAGCCAAAAGGAAAGAGGAGCTGGCTAGAGAGGCAAAAGAGAAGACTATTCCGCAAAAGAAAGAGAGTGGAGGCGAAGTTAGGAACTGCGGAGATAATGACAGGAAAAATAAAAGAAAAACTGGAGGGTATCGATAGGGAAATACAAGCCCTGATTAAGGACCATACAGAGAGGGAAGAGGAAAAGGCGGTAGAAGCAATAAAGGAAAATCCAAAATACTTCTATAGCTATGCAAAAAGGAAAACAAAAACGCGCGCCGCTATTGGGCCCTTAAGGACGGGAAATAATGAACTAACCGACGATCCAAAAGAAATATCTGATACATTGAGAGCTCAATATGAATCAGTTTTCAGTACCCCAAAAAGTGACAAAGCGATACCTGACATAATGCATTCTTTGAAGAGGAATTGCAAGGAGAGTATATAACAGACTTTGATTTACACCAGAAGGTGTAGCGAGAGCTATAGACAAATGAAACTACATTCAGCTGCAGGTCCGGACAATTGGAACGCATTATTGATTAAAAACTGTAAAAATGAAATAGCTACACTTTATACTGGATATGGAGAAGATCCCTAGACACTGGGGAAATACCGAGCATCTTGAAAAGAGCAAACATTGTCCCCATATATAAAGGAGGGGACAGATCTCAAGCAAAGAACTATAGACCAGTGTCATTGACGTCCCACCTCACCAAAGTATTTGAAAGAATAGTTAGAGAGAAAATTTATGATTTCCTGGAGACACGGGAAAGATTCAACGAAAATCAGCATGGATTCCATCAGGTAGATCATGCCTATCACAACTAATAGAGCACTACAACAATCCTAGATGCATTGGAAGGCAATGACAACTACGATGTTATATACACAGATTTTGCTAAAGCTTTCGATAAATGTGACCATGGTATAATAACATAAAATTAAAGATATGGGAATAACAGGCAAAGTGGGAAAATGGATCTACAACTTCCTTAGAGATCGTCTGCAGGTCGTCAAAATTCAAGGTATATCATCATCAGAATCGGAAGTACGCAGCTCAGTACCACAAGGGACAGTACTGGCCCCACTCCTGTTCATTATCATGCTAACAGACATAGACAGCGGAGTAAACAGCAATAGTATAGTAACATCCTTTGCAGACGATACAAGATCAGCAGAAAAATCAGCGATGTACATGACGTGGAGGCCTTGCAGAGGGACACGAACAAAATATACAAATGGTCAGAAGACAACAACATGTCATTCAACGCCGAGAAATTTCAGCTCTTGAGATATGGTAGAAAAGAAGAACTTAAACAGACTGCATATTATGCTCCAGATAGACAGGAAATTCAGAGAGGAGAAAGCGATTGATCTCGGGATAATAATGACAGATGATGCGAAATTCGAAACACAAAATCAGATAGCGATAAATAAAGCAAAAAGAGTCGCCGGACAGGTACTAAGAACGTTCAAGAGAAGGGACAGGACAGTAATGATTCCCTGCTAAAAACACTGATTATACCAAAACTTGAATACTGCTCAGTTTTGACGTCCCCATATAAAAAGGAAGAAACTAATAAACTAGAAGAAACGCAAAGGCATTTCACAGCCAAGATTGATGGCTGCAAAGAACTCAACTACTGGGAAAGACTACGTAAACTAAATCTGTACTCACTGGAAAGAAGAAGAGAGAGGTACATCATAATCACATATGGAAAATGATCGAAAAACTGGTACCAAACCTAAAACTAAACCCAATTACCATTCAAACAACACTGGAAAATAGGAAAGGCAGAATGTGTAGTGTTCCTAAATTAAAGGCCGACAAGGGACCTCCTCAACCCTGAAGGAAAATAGCTTGGTTGTCAGGGGACCAAGACTTTTCAACCAGCTTCCTAAGGACCTCAGAAACGTAACGGGGTCAAAGTTGAAGTCTTCAAGAAAAGACTGGATGCCTGGCTCAGGACAGTACCAGATGAGCCGGGCGTGCCTGGCTATGTACGGTGGAGAGCGCAAGAAAGCAACTCGCTCCTCCACCAGGCCAGACCTAGAGGCGGGGCCACCAGCTTGACCTCCGTGTGAAGAGAGACCAACGCACGAAACAACATAAGGTTCATAAGGTAAGGTGTGTGTATATATATATATATATATATATATATATATATATATGCTGCAAATCCACAAGGAAAAAGAAAAACGATTCCAAGGCCTTTCGTGTATTCAGAGCTACACCTCGTCAGGGTGTAGCTCTGAATACACGAAAGGCCTTGGAATCGTTTTTCTTTTTCCTTGTGGATTTGCAGCATTCATTCATTTCACGTGTTTTATTGTGAAATTCATCCCATATATATATATATATATTTAAAATTTGCTTTGTTGATATGTTTCGCAAGATGTGGTGACTGTTTGAACTCAAGATGGATACGCATTTTATATTGAGGGTAGACGAAAACATTGTGACTTTTCAAAAGGGTACGCGGTGTAGACAAAATTAAAAACGAAAACCCCTTATTCAGATCCTAAACACTCAGGAGCAATCCAAGAATAAGCACCCCAAAGTCCCCAATCCAAGAAAAAGCACCCCAGTTAGACCCCAATCCAAGAAACAGCACCCCAATTCGACCTCAATCCAAATTAAAGGATTTTAACATAAAATTTAAAAAAAATATATATTTTAATATTTACGATGGATATTGCAATTAAAAAAAATTAGAACAACTTCATTAAAATAAAAATATTGAAATAAGGTTAATTGAATGCTAGGTTAGGTCAACTGTACGCCCTTGACGATTGGTTAGGTTAAGTCGTGATATTTTCGTTAAAACTAACGAAAATATCACGACTTAACCTAACCAATCGTCAAGGGCATACAATTAACCTAACCGGGCATTCATTTAACCATTTTAGAGCAATTAACTCCATTTTAACTCCATTTTAGAGCAATCCAAGAATAAGCACCCTCGTTCTTGGATTGCTCCAACACTCATTTAACACAGTTACTGGTAATGGGTATTTTGTTATTAATGTTGTTGTTGTTTGTTCCATGGGGTTCTACTTCTTTCAGTGTCTGATCTTTTTTCCCAGTTGCACAAGGGTCTTTGATGAGGTCCACCTGTCAACATTTTATACAAGAAATTAATTCACAAAAAAAGTAAAATGATTTTGTTCAATAAAAAAACAAATCTGAAAAGGATTATAAACTTCTCTTCAAATGAAGTTTGTCACTAGTAGTGCTATTGCAGTGATATATATATATATAAATACTGTGTGTGTGTATATATATATATACACAGGGTGGTCCAAAAGTCCCTATCTATTTTGCTGAAATAATAGTATTTTAGGATAAAAATGTAGTAACATAATTAGATATATACCGGTATTTATTTATCAAGCTTAGGTCTAAGATGCGATGTAAGCACGAGCAGGGTGTCTGCAAATCTCAAATCTGTCCACTGTATTGCGGAACACATTCTGAAGCATCTCTGGGGTTATTTTAGCGATTGCCGCGACAATGCGGATTCGCAGATCCTGAAGGTCTGTAATTCTTGTTTTGTAAACCTCTCAGACTTTATAAAGCCCCCAAGCAATGAAGTCTAATGGTGTTAAATCTGGAGATCTTACTGCCCAAATCGTTCGATTGAACGTGGTGGAAACAGGCCCTGGGCAGCACGATTTCCGGATTTAACACCATCAGACTTTAACACCAGACCTTCAGGATCTGCGAACCCGCATTGTCGCGGCAGTCACTAAAATAACCCCCAGAGATGCTTCAGAATGTGTTCCGGAATGCAGTGGACAGATTTGAGATTTGCAGACACACTGCTAGTGCTCACATCGAATCTTAGACCTATGTTTGATAAATAAATAGGCCTCTAATTATGTTACTACATTTTTATCCTAAAATATTATAATTTCAGCAAAACAGATAGGGACTTTTGAACCATCTTGTATATGCTAAATTTGGTGCTTTAGGATTATGTCAAGTAATATTTGCATTACAGTATTTTCATCTAATTGTACCCTTGGCATTTAAAGGTACAGTTTCGGAATAAAGTTCGCCTAGGAACAAAATTCCTAATAGGCATAAAAAATACTAATTTCAGTTAATAAAAATAAATAAATGTAAGGTTTAAGGGCCACCCACAACTGATGGAGCATGATGCCACAAAAATATAAATATAAGGTTTAGGGGCCACCACACCCTCAGTATAAAGTTGATACAATAATAATATAAATATGATGTTTAGGGGCCACCCACACACTCAGCTGCACGGTGACATTTCCATATACACAAACTGTGCCAAGCAATAATAAGACAGAACTGCGACACACACACACACACACACACATTACCAAATAATAATATATACAAATATAAATATAAGGTTTAGAGACCACCGACAACGCTGACTTAAGCGCACAATAATAATAATAATAATAATAATAATGTGAACTTTAGTAGTTGTGAAATGTTTCAAAGTTAATAAATATAAATACAAAGTTTAGCGACCCCGCTCAATCGATGCAACAGTACGAAAAGGTATTTTCCTGTTATCCCGGACCCCAGACTTTTTGCCAGTTGCCAGACTTCAATTTTGACAGAATATTTTCGTTAAAGCTAACGGCTAACGAAAATATCACGACTTAACCTAACCTTACCAACTAATTAGGTTAATTGAATGCCCGGCTAGGTAAACTGTACGCCTTGATAAAATAATTGGTAGGTTGAGTCGTGATATTTTCGTTAGTTTTAACGAAAATATTCTGTGTCAAAATTGAAGTCTGGCAACTGGCAAAAAGTGTGGGGTCCGGGATAACAGGAAAGTACCGCGAAAAGTTCTAAAGTTCTAAATCTAATTGTGATTAATTCGAAAATGTTCCCTACAATTATTCTAAGTAGTTTTATACCAAATTGAAAATCAGTTCCAGTTTTTCAATATGCAAACTATGATATCTGTTCCAAAAGCAAGTAAATGCCGCCGGACCATGGAGCATTGGAGCAGCACATCGAAACAATCTTCCGAAATCTTGAGTACGACACTGACCTTTTCGAGTCTCTCCTCACCTCCTACCCTTGCCGACTTGAAGCCGTCCAGCAAGCACAAGGAGGCAACACCAACTATTGAGTGGTTTTGTTTAGACGTAGAATTAAATTGTCTAAAAGATGCACAATCAGTTTTTTTGTATCTCTATTAGTTTCATCTGTGCAGGCGGAGGCAATCATTGTTTACCATCCCGTACAAATTTTTACATTACTTATTACCTCATATTCAGTTAAAAATATATATTGTTTTGTAATACATATACTTCTAACTATTAACACACTGGTGCATGGTTCAGCAGGATCAAAAATGCATTGAATTAATTAGTCAAC
>JAJOZX010002416.1:0-30000 GCA_023014485.1 Bathynomus jamesi | reverse complement strand
TCCCCCGTAGGTCCTACCATAACCACAAGCATGCATAATTAAACTAGCATGATATTTGAGACATTAGCTGTCCTTATTTCATCAATGTTTCTTTTTTTCTATCAGGGTAAACAGCCCTGTAGTTTTTCACTACTTATAGCAAGAATTGTTTTTGATCTTCGTCATGTGTTAGTATTTTATTATATTCATCCATTAATTTTACTCCTCTTTCCGCTATATCATTCACGACTTTCCACTGTTTGATAGATTTCTTAGCGGAGTTAAACTCTTCATCATTATGCCATTCTTTAGCATCTTTGAGTAAAAATTTTGAACTAAATTCTGTTATTGTAAAGAATCTTTGAGTATTTGATGTGATAAAATCTTCGCATTTCTTCGTTAGAATAAGTGCAGGATCTAGAAAAGCCCGTTTTGCAGGAAGAGTTTCTTTTGTATTTTGCAAGGCCTTTACCATTTTGTTTTTTGTTTCAGTAGGCACTTCATCATCATAAAAGGCCAACGCTACCAGTTCTTCTGATAGGTACCAGAGGTGACCTAACAGTTTTTTAATAGCAACAAATGCAATTGTGTCATTTATTTGTTTGTAGACTACAAGATCCTGTAATAATTCCAGATTAAGACGAGGAGCGCAAGATGGCACAGGAGCTGTAAACCATGCCTTTACATATAACCGAGTAGCAAATAGACAGATGTCTTTTAGTCCTTTTTTGTCTTTTACTGAAATTTTGAACTGAGATTTGAACAAAAAATTTTAATGAATATGTAATTTTGGCCATCCACCTAGCCCGATGAAGTCCCGCTGGATGTTTAAATTTGATTCCACCTTTTGGTTCACCTCCAAAAAAAATAATTGTCAACTGCAATAGTTCTAGGTAATCGTCTCTTGGTTGGAATGTGTCTAGTTGATTTGCTGCAAATATAATTATGTCATCTTTGATGTCATGAATATTTTCATAGCTATTTGGATCTGATAATACTGTTTCGTAGTCCTCCTTATTAATGCTTGACCATTTTTCTCTGAACTTCTTAAAAAGGACTATATCTGGGCCAAAAGATGGTGATAAAGACTTTGAAACAACAGCTTCCAGCATAATTTCAAATATGTGGTGTCGACATACCAGCCACAATAAATCGCTGTCGAATTTTTGTTCTAGAAGAATAGCTGCACCATTTCTAGGACCAGTATTGGCTGCCGTTGTATCGAAACACATGCATTTTATTTGTTCGCAGATGCCCCATTCAAGCGATGTCTGATTGTTGGCATTAAAACTAGAGACGCATTTCTGTCACTCAATTTTGCAACATCAAGACTTCCTAATAATTTATCATCAAACAATTTTCTACGTTTGCCTACCTTACTTTTCCATGTTGAAGGTTGTGCAGCACAGAAACCAGAGTCATCACTTTTACTCTCTTCTGATTCTGATGATGTACTGGTGAGTATGACAGCCTCTTCAGTCTTCTTTCTTTTGAGCTCTTCTTCTGCTTTCCTCTTTTCATAATGTTGCTTTTCTGCTGCTCTTTGCTCTTTTTTAGCAACAGCCTTATCAATGGTAACCATTTTTCCATGACGTCCTTTCTCACGTTGCATTTTCAAGAATTTCTTATCTTCTTCTATTTTTATAAGCTGCATAGCATTCTCATGAGCAATGTCAAATAAGTTTTCCAGTTTATCTTTCCATTTTTCTTCTTTATTATTTAAATTTTGTGATCTTTTCAATTTGTTTGCTTTGTTTTTCTTAAGCAGCTGCCATTCCTTCAGTATTCCTTGAATTTTATCTACTACATGTACTCTGTTTTGCTGGTATTCCTGTTTTTTCCAAACTGCTAGCACATCATCCGCAGTAGAGTAGCATGATTCTCTAATGCCTCGCTTTTTAATATTTCTGTAGTGCATGAAGAGGGCCATCATTTCCTTCTCTGATGGTAATACGGATGTTTTAGTACTGCACAGGGCTGCCCAATTAGCCATATTTCAGTTTCTTTTCTTGTAGAACTTCTCCCAACTGAGCAACGAGGTGATGGTGAGTTAGGCCTAGCTTCCATAATCGATTAATTGGTATCAAAATCACGAGTTCCAAACAACAATTAAAAGCAAGCTAGTATATAAACCATTAATTAAAAATTCTGAAATATAAACAATTAAACATAAATCATAAGTTGTAAAAAACAAACAAAATTTAAAAAAGGGAAACTTTGACGCCTGGTAGCACATAGTAAATTTTATTTAAAATTCACCAAATTTGGCATACACTACTTTTTTGTCATAGGGAACAAAAATACAGGTTGAACAATTAAAAAAAAAAATTTGATTTCTTGAATCACCCTAAATTTTATATATATATATATATTATATTATATATATACACACACACACACATATATATATATATATATATTATGCGTATATTGAGTTTCTGAATATAGTAGGCTAAGTGTAGCTGTAAACCCTAGATCCTGCCCCAAAGCTGGATCCTACATATCTGCTTGGCAGATAGCTGGTGAGGGAAGCTATATTTTGGGGCCTCTTCGCGAGTGACCCGTTGCCTACGTCGGGCTAACATCATGAAAAAGAAAAACTATAGTATTTGTCATTTACCATTGTTTATTCGGACTATAGTGGATTTAATTTTCCCAGAAGAGTTCCTTGTTCCATGCACGTTCTGTTTGTAACATATATATATATATATATATATATATATGAAAATTATTTCACGAAAGTGACACGTGAAAAATATTTATGATGAATAAAACCACGAAGGGAAAAGAAACACAAAGTGGTGCTCAAGCGCTTTCGTCTAATGACATCCTCAGGAACACTGGAGTGAAAGGAGAGTTCAAGACAATATATAGGTTATAAAAATAAACATATATATATATATATATATATATATATATATATATATATATATATATAGTAAGTATAGAAATAAAAATTGTGGGAGGAGCAAACACATTTGTACGGAAAAATGACAGTTTTAGCACGTTGCCCGAAATTCACTACAAATTCAAATGGCTTGTTTCCAGCCAATTTTTTTTATAGTTATTGTCTGAATGGTAAACAGGTCACAAAAGAATAAAGAAATAAAAATAAATATAAATTGGAAAAAATTACAAAATAATGCCTTAGTGATATATACGTCACAACCGAAATAAACATAAAGAAATAAACCAACAGATAAAAAAAACACAAAAATTGTAAGTGGAGTCTACAAATTCAAGCTCAAAAGGAAAGTTTACAATCAATTTAATAGATGATGCCAAAATGATATATATGTCACAAAGAAATAAAATAAAGAAATAAACCAAAAAAAAAAAAAATAAATAAATTGAAAAATAAATTGTAAGAGAGGCACCCAAATTTATAAGGGAAAAAATTACCAAAGGTTTTTAAGTTATTGTCTGAATCATGCATACTATGGTCACAAACGAATAAAAAAGTACAAGTAAATATAAATTGGAAAACAAAATGATGCCTAGATGATATATGCTTCTTAGGCATTGCTAATGTACTTAAACTTTTGGATATCAGTGTAGTTTTTTCATATAACAATATTGTGAAAAACATCATAGTAAAAAATAGCCCTACCAATAATTTAGGCATTATCTATAAAATTGGGTGTAAGCAATGTGATTCCTTTTACATAGATCAGACGGGAAAGGATTTGCAAACGCGTGTAAAACAGCATCAATATTCCGTTAGAACGGGACAGTTGTCCAGTGCCATTTTTGTCCATTTGTCAGAGATATCCCATTGTATTGATTGGAATAATGCTTCAGTTTTGTTTCACTCTAACAACATTGTTAATAGAAATATTCTTGAGTCTGCTATAATTCAACTTACAAATAACTTTAACATGAGTAAAGGTCTGTTTCAACTCGATCCCGTTGATCTGAATTCCTTCAGAATGGATTTAAACAAAAAGGGCAGGTTGCTAAACTTTTGGTAAAAATTTGTTTTTTGTCTCTTTTTCCTTATAAATTTTTATGTTTCTCTTACAATTTTATTTTTCAATTTATTGTTGTATGCATATTTCTTATATATATATATATATATATATATATATATATATATATATATATCTTAACTGCAAACACGCAGTATAATTAACGTAAAGAACGACGCGGAATATTCTCCTATACAAGCGTCGTTCTTTACGTTAATTATACTGCGTGTTTGCAGTTAAAATGTATATAATGTTACGGCATGCGGGAGGTGCCCCCCTTGGGGGCATTGGTTTCTGCGCGTATGTAGGAGAATTACGGCATTTGTTCGAGTGAGGCCCGTGGTGTAATGGTTATCATATCTGACCGGCAATCGGAAGATCCCGGGTTCGATTCCCGGGTGGTTACCTCATTTTTTCATTTGTTTCGTTCTCTCTCCTCATCTTGCGCGGAATATTCTCCTATACAAGCGTCGTTCTTTACGTTAATTATACTGCGTGTTTGCAGTTAAAATGTATATATGTTACGGCATGCGGGAGGTGCCCCCTTGGGGCATTGGTTTCTGCGCGTATGTAGGAGAATTACGGCATTTGTTCGAGTGAGGCCCGTGGTGTAATGGTTATCATATCTGACCGGCAATCGGAAGATCCCGGGTTCGATTCCCGGGTGGTTACCTCATTTTTTCATTTGTTTCGTTCTCTCTCCTCATCTTGCGCGGAATATTCTCCTATACAAGCGTCGTTCTTTACGTTAATTATACTGCGTGTTTGCAGTTAAAATGTATATAATGTTACGGCATGCGAGAGGTGCCCCTTGGGGCATTGGTTTCTGCGCGTATGTAGGAGAATTACGGCATTTGTTCGAGTGAGGCCCGTGGTGTAATGGTTATCATATCTGACCGGCAATCGGAAGATCCCGGGTTCGATTCCCGGGTGGTTACCTCATTTTTTCATTTGTTTCGTTCTCTCTCCTCATCTTGCGCGGAATATTCTCCTATACAAGCGTCGTTCTTTACGTTGATATATATATATATATATATATATATATATATATATATATATATTGGTTTTGCGGGTGTATATGTGTACATGTGTAGCTGTACGTATTTCTTATATAATTTTTTTTGTCTCTATATATCATTGAGGCATTATTTGTAATTTTTTCCAATTTATATTTATTTTTATTTCTTTATTCTTTTGTGACCTACGGATCTGTCAGACAGTAACTATAAAAACCTTTGTTAATTTTTCCCTTGTGTATATATATATATATTCCTTATATATTGCGTTTATATACCTTATATATATCGTATATGTTTTTATAGTTCTTTATATATCATCTAGGCATCATTTTGTTTTCCAATTTAAATTTACTTGTACTTTTTTATTCGTTTGTGACCATAGTATGCATGATTCAGACAATAACTAAAAAACCTTTGGTAATTTTTTCCCTTATAAATTTGGGTGCCCTTCTTACAATTTATTTTTCAATTTATTTATTTTTTATTTTTTTGGTTTATTTCTTTATTTTATTTCTTTATGACATATATATCATTTTGGCATCATCTATTAAATTGACTGTAAACTTTCCTTTTGAACTTGAATTTGTAGACTCCACTTACAATTTTTGTGTTTTTTTTATCTGTTGGTTTATTTCTTTATGTTTATTTCGGTTGTGACGTATATATCACTAAGGCATTATTTTGTAATTTTTTCCAATTTATATTTATTTTTATTTCTTTATTCTTTTGTGACCTGTTTACCATTCAGACAATAACTATAAAAAAATTGGCTGGAAACAAACCATTTGAATTTATGTTGAATTTCGGGCAAAGTGCTAAAACTGTCATTTTTCCGTACAAATGTGTTTGCTCCTCCCACAATTTTTATTTCTATACTTACTATATATATATATATATATATATATGTTTATTTTTGTAATCTATATATTGTCTTGAACTCTCCTTTCACTCCAGTGTTCCTGAGGATGTCATTAGACGAAAGCGCTTGAGCACCACTTTGTGTTTCTTTCCCTTCGTGGTTTTATTCATCATATATATATATATATATATATATATATATTACAGCCTTTTTGCGAAATCAGCCATTATGCAAAAAGATCGGCCTTTTTGCAAAAGGGCAAAAAATCCGGCCTTTTTGCAAAAGGGCCAAAAAGCCGGCCTTTTTGCATAAAGGCGTTAAATGCCAGGCCACTTTGCAAACAGGCCGGCATATTGGCCATTTTGCAAAATGACTAATAATGCTGTCGTCCATTTTGCGAAACGGCAGAACTTCACATTGAACTGGACAGTGGACAGTGAATGGCCTGTTAGGTCAAATGTCCGCCCTTGACGATTGGTTAGGTGAAGTCGTGATATTTTCGTTGTTTAACGAAAAAAATCACGACTTAACCTAACCAATCGTTAAGGGCGGACAGTTGACCTAACTGGACATTCAGTTAACCTAACCGGGCATTCAATAATTTAAATTTCAATAATTTGAATAATTTCAATCGAAGTGGATTGAATCTCTTAATTGGAGTTCTCCCTTTTCACAAAATATTACGCAAAACGGCCGGCCATTTTACAAAAATGGCCAATATGCTGGCCTTTTTCTCAAGTGGCCGCTATTGTAATGCCCATTTGCATAAAGGCCATCATATTGGCCTTTTTGTAAATGGGCCGGCCATTTTTCAAAAAGGCCGATTTCGCAAAAAGGCCGTAGCATATATATGAAAAGAAGGACCAATACAACAGCAAACCTTTTCGTTTATTTTTTGTACTTCAGACGTTTCGACAAATCTTTTGTCATCATCAGTGAATTATAAATCTTAAAACCTTAAAACAAAAATAAGAATAAATAATTAAAATTACATCAATACAAAAGAAAATTTTAATGGCTGCAGTACTTCATACTTTAATGCTGCAGTATTTTTGTAAATTTATAGTTTCACTAACCTTTCCTCGATTTCACACACAAAAATGTATGAAATTTTGAACCAAACGTGGTCTGATTAGATATAGATGAGCTTTGCTACAAACCACTTACCAGTGAAGTGGTGAATTCAGTCGTCTTGAAACAACACGTTCGAACTCTTGCCAACGTCAAATGGATTCCCGTTGGTGACCCACTGCACAAATTCATCCCTTTGTTTTTCGCTTCCTTTTTGATCATATTTTTTACTCTTCAATTCTTCTTTTATTTTCTTCAGTTCTTCAACCTTTTTCTCTCTTTCTTCTCCCTTTTTCTCTTCTTCCTTCTTCCTTGTTTCATCTTCCTCTCCTCTTTTACTCTTTTTCTCAGATTTCTCCTCTTTTCCGCCTCTTTTTTTTCTTCCTTCATTCGCTTTTTTCCTTTTGTCTTTCTCAATTTTCTCTTCTTTGTCTTTTTTCTTATTTTGCTCTTCTTTCTTCCCTTCCTCCTCTCTCTTTTTCTTTCTTTCTATCTCTTCTTTCTTCTTCTGATCTTCATTTTTCCTCCTTAATTTCTCATCCTTGTTCCCATCTTGGCCTTTTCTTCTGGTTTGTTCTTCTCTTCTTTTTGTTATTACGTCTTCTCTCTTCTCCTTCTCTTCTGATCTTCTAGTTTTATCTTCTTCTCGTTTTTTCCTCCTCTCTTCTCTCTCCTTTTCTTGTTCTCCTTCTCTTCTTTCTTCCTCTTCCTTTCTTTTCTTCTCTTCCTCAACTTTCATTCTTTTCTCTTCTTCCTTTAATATCTCATATTCTTCATTTTCTTTCTTCCTCCTCTCATCCTCTTCCTTCTCTTTCTTCTTCATTTCTTCCTTTTCCCATATATCTTCCTCTTCAATTTCCTGTACATCTTCGATCTTCAAAATGGACGATTTCCTCGTTATTCTCCCTGGCAATTTATTCTCGCGTCTTTTCTTTATCAATTCGGCAAGATTCGGCATTTTTAACTGTTATGTGATAATCACTAATGTAATTTATAAATGAAGGAACTTGTATGTAATGATCATCAAATACCATTCATTTTCTGCAAGTAAAGAATTGCATTTTACAATTACAATGAAAATATTAAAAGTTTTGAAGTTTTGGGGGTCCTCAGTTGACCCTACTTACTTGCTAATATTTATTGTTATCAGACAATTATTGAATGTCACGATATCAACATTTAGAAAAATGTTTTGTCAGCCTGGATTTCAATTATTTACGATACTCACGTTTTTATCCCCAACAGTCGCATTCTTTTGTACTGGATGTACGCAACTGACCCAAGCTCCCATATAAGACCTCAAAGCTACCCGCATAATTCTTTGCCATCCTCTTGTGGTCAGTTGCTATGCTCTGCAGGCTATGTACTATATGCCTGCTATATGCTAGGCGTTACCCAATACCAAAGAAAGCAAATTAGCAGTTGGCTTATTCTTCATGTAGACAAACACGCTTAGTTAGCTCCAGTGACGTGCACAGACTTTCAGAAGGGCAGGGGCTCAGTTGAAAAAAGGGCACTCCCCTAACATTTTTAAAAATGAAATCCGCAATGCCATATATGCTATATATATATGTATACACACACAAAGAAAAATTTTAAAATTGTGTGGTAAATATTCTTAAATTCCATTAAATTCAATGCATTATTTTTGTATATAAAGCTGATTAAAGAAAATAAATGAAAATTTGTTGTAAAAAGGCATGTTTTTTTGCAAGATTTTCAAAAGATATGAAGATATTGAAATATTGGAGTGTATTTACAATTATTATTCAATTTTACTTATATTGACTTTTAGCTTGCTCATCATATAAATTACAGTATTCTGCTGTATATACATTTAAATATGGAATAATATGAAACTATAAATTAAAGATTTATAGAAATATACTTAAGCTTTCTTAAGCCTTTCCTTGCGTGGCATTTTTAGTTCTGAAAGTAAAAAAAAAATTGCTTCAAAAATATATTTCCCCTCACTTTTATTATCTTAGGCTTAATCTAATCTAATCTAGGCAGTAGACCTAATTAAGCTTTTGTTAACCAAATTCACAATATTTAATAGCATGCAATTTCTAAATAGTTACTTTACTTATAACTTTTATAAGTATCAATCAGCAGGATAAAGGGCAGAAGGATCTACCGTAATTGTCGTCCTTGCGGAAAAAATTGCATCGTTTTATAATAAATAATCTAGGTATTTTTATTCACTTTTAATGAAAATTGTATTGTTTTTAAAAATCAATTTCATATTAAAAATTAAAAGGTTATGATATGTTGTTTAATAAATCATTTATTAATTTAATGAAATTTATGCCAGTACTAAAACCCAAAATCCATCGTTTGACACACTGGTGTACTGATGGGCCTAGCCTAGTAGGCGACGTGGACGTTTTTACCAACTTTACGAGTAATGTCATACAATATTTTTTGGAGTAATGTCACACTGCTTTGGATTCCAACTTACCATAATTATCAGTGAGAAATCACTAGTTAGCTTAGGTTAACGTAAAATAAACAAACAGTAAACAATACACCCACATACCCGAGAGACGCAATCAACAGTGAACAGCTGCAGTCAGTGTTACCACTAGGGAGGCCCTCCCTGATTGACAAAATAATAGTAACGGTATGTTAAGTTTATTATTCTAATAAAAAATCATAGATCAAAGTAATTCCAGTTTTGAAAATCTGTTGAAGTAGCAGTAACTAAATAAAAATATAACTAATTAATTCAAATTTATGTCGAATCAATATATTTATGAATTTTGACTAAAAGGGCACTTTTGATATGAAGAAGAAAAAGGGCAGGGGCTCAAGCACCCCAAGCCCCCCCCCCCCCCTGTGCACGTGCCTGGTTAGCTCCAAATATTTTGAGCCAGATAAGGTTATCAAGTCTACGCCTTATTTTTGTGTTAGATTAGTAAAATTGTTATCACAAGTTAATAATCATAAACTTTATTTATTTATTTATTAAATAGGTTATGGGCAGTTCGTTCAAGGTAAACAGTGCCAGTAAGGGTCTACTCTAGCATTTCTTAATTTATTTATAACATAAATTTACAACATAACTTTTTTAACAATTAGGGCTACGCCATGTCCACGTCGCAACACCGCTTCTCATTCGATCAGCGAGGTTAAACCACGTCAGATCCGTTGTTCAGTAGTTGGGTGACTATCTTCCGCGTCCAGATAATGTAGTGACCCATAGATGGTTCGGATACCACGTAAAGATGTAGGTCCCCTCCGTAACGTGACCTTTGCTGTTACGAAGGAGGTTAAATAGCATCAAACATTATTTATCGCAACTTTATCGTAAACTTCAGTAACTTTAAGACAAATTTGTGCGTTCGTTCATATGTTTTGTTTACAGTTATAGGGTAACACACGTGGAAATCATCTTTAAGGAATGCTATGAGATCACACTTGGTGTATCTCAGACACATTTCATTATCTAGGGTAGTAATGAGCGGAAGATGATGTTGCTACATCGAAAGCAACAATAATAATTATAATTGAGCTATCACAGTACAAGTTAACAGCTTTTGTGTGTGTGTGTGTGTGTGTGCAATAAACATTTGGCGGCTTAAAATCGTAACATATTATAAGCGTTTTAGCGCTCAGTTTGCGTTATAAATTCAAGTGATAATGACCATTTAGAAGAGCCAGAAACTGACAAACTGCTGAGACGAAACAATCATCAGGGTTAAACACATGGAGTGACTTACAAGCGTCTTCGGGATTCGAATCCCTGATCTTAGTGTGTCCACTTCGCTTATAGGGAAACTGTTATCCACTAATCCACTACGGAAATAGTTCACGATTAACCAGAGACAGGTCGATAAAAATTAAATTTATCCACACATTTTCCTCCTCTTTTTGCACAGGAGTTACTAATGTGTTTTGAGGGCTCGAACCCGCATTGTGAGATACCGGAAACCACCACCTTAACGCATTGAGACATCCCGGAATCTTAAAAAAATAAGTTCAAGCTCGGTGGTCTCAGTAATATTTATGAAGTCGAAGGAATATAGTGAAACGTGGTCGTACACTGAGATAAAGACTTCACTTGGTTTGAATTGTTTCTTTATAAAGTGCGGGATGGCTCGGTGAGCAAAGGCGGTGCTTTCTGATACCTCGCCACGCGAATTTGAGACCCATTACAGTAGTTTCCAGTTTCTTAACGAGTACCCTTTGTATTAAATAGTTATAGTTACGCATTTCTTCCAACACCTAAAACATATTTTTAGTTCAAACAACAATTCACTTCATGAAATAAATTCAAACTTCTGTTTTTATTTCAAATAAACCAATAATTAATCAATAAATCAATAAACATCATAAAAAGTTAATTCCATTCCGTTACAAGTGAAATAGATAACATACTAAAATCTCTTTAAACTCCACCACCAAATATTTTAATTTGTGGGGATTTTAATTTTCTTTCCATATCATCGAAGAAAAATGACGAAGTTATATATATATTGAGATAGAATCCAGGCAATAATGCTATTAGATGTTATGGAGCATTATGCATTTACTCAGGAAATATGTGAAGCGACTAGAAAAGAACGTTTTGGATTTAATCTTGACAAATAACAAATACCCAAATAAAAAGGTACCGCACACAAATTTCTCCGACCATAACCTAATCAATATGCAGTTAAAATTAGCAACCAGAGGTCCATAAACGCATTCCAGAGAGTCGGAAGGAATAAGTGAAGGTTTGAAAATAAATTCAAAGAAAATAGATTGGGAAAGTGTAAATGAAGATTTAAAGAAAGTAAATTAGGAATTACTACTTCAAGAGAAGACCCCAGAAGAAATACTATGTACGAGTATAATAGAAAATGAAACTAAACCTATATTGCTGAAATATATCCCGACGAAACAAAAAAGAAAGGTGGCAAACTCGAGACAAAAGTCAGATCATTATTTAGATAACGGAAACAAACGATGAAAAATCTCCACAGATGCAGAACTGAAGTAAAGACACTCAAACTAGAGGAAAAAACTATGCGAAATAGAAATGGACCTAAAACATTCATCTGCAAGACAAACGAGAAGGAAAACAAGGTAGCAGAAAACATAAAAAATAACCAAAAATACTTCTACACGTTTGCGAAAAGAAAAATGCAATGTAAAGAGAGTATTGGTTCGTTAAAAGATGAAGCATCTGAATACACAAATGACCCAGAAAAAATGAGCGAACTGCTTAAGGAACAATTTAACTGTGTTTAATACCCTAAGTCCGAGAAAAAGTAGAAAATCCAGATGAATTCTTTGACATAGATACAAATCAGCCAAGAACAAGTTCGGACACGAATTTTTTAATAGATTTAGAGTTCTTGGAAGGAGATGTAATTAAGGCTTTAGCACAAATACAAGAAAATTCAGCATCAGGGCTAAACACATGGAGTGCCACGTTTCTGAAGAAACTTACTATACCGAAACAGTACAAGTTCAACACAGGACAAATTCCACCTCCATTAAAGAACGCGAGTGTTGCCCTCTTGTTCAAAGGAAATAACAGAGCAGTGCCTAAGAATTATCGATCAGTAGGTCTCACCTCCCACTTTATAAAGTGCTTCGGACGGCAGAATTGCTTGCTACTTACAAAAGAGGAATTTATTCAATCCGAACCAACATGGCTTCAGGGCTGGGCTGCCTCTCATACTTGTTAGACCACCAAAAGAAAATACTGGAAACATTGTCTCGAGATCAAAACATAGATGTGATATATATTGATTTTGCTAAAGCTTTCGATAAATGTGATCATAGAATTATTTAATTTTCTTATTCAAAGAACACAAAGAATGGTAGTAAATGAAGTCAAACCTGAAGTCTCAAAAGTTCTCACCTTTCTTCACAAAGTACAAAATTAGCTGCCTTGCTGTTTATAATAATGATTGCAGATATTGATGCACATATTAATGATCGTATCGTATCGTATTTCGCGGATGACACAAAGATATGCAAGGAAATGAATGTCAAACGAAGGTGATGCAGAAAAATTACAAAACGACATTGAAATATTATTAAAGTGGACGGAAGACGAAAATATGAGGTTTAACGAAGGAAAATGCCAACTTATACGGTAACAAGAAGATGCTACAGAATGAAGAGTACAAAACCCTGAAAGCCAAATAGATAACACCAAACCCACAAGTCAGGGATTTCGGAGTAATAACGTCATCGGATGCAGAATTCAGAGAGAATTGTAACATTAAAATTACCACAGCTAGAAAAGTAATGAGAGTTATCTGGAGGAGCTTCCACAACAGAAAAGCGAACATCATACTAAAATTATGGAAAAGTTTAGTCCTACCAATAACTGAACATTGTTTAGTACTCACAAGCCTATACAGGAAACGAAACATTGTAAACGTAGAAGTCATACAAAGTATCATACTTTGATGTCTAAGACAGAGGAAACGAAAGATGAAGACTACTGGTCTTGACTACAATCCCTGACACTCTACTCCCTGGAGAGAAGACGCGAGCGGTACACAATAATATACCGTGGAAAATACTCGAGGGTTGTGTCCCTAACTTTAGCAATGATATAGAAACACGCTGGAATGAGAGTTGAGGCAGGTTCTGTACTGTTCCTCAATGAGAGTTGAGGCAGATTCTGTACTATTCCTCAATGAGAGTTGAGGCAGATTCTGTACTGTTCCTCAATAAGAGTTGAGACAGATTCTGTACTGTTCCTCAATGAGAGTTGAGGCAGATTCTGTACTGTTCCTCAATGAGAGTTGAGGCAGATTCTGTACTGTTCCTCAATGAGAGTTGAGGCAGATTCTGTACTGTTCCTCAATGAGAGTTGAGGCAGAATCTCTACTGTTCCTCAATGAGAGTTGAGGCAGATTCTGTACTGTTCCTCAATGAGAGTTGAGGCAGATTCTGTACTGTTCCTCAATGAGAGTTGAGGCAGAATCTCTACTGTTCCTCAATGAGAGTTGAGGCAGATTCTGTACTGTTCCTCAATGAGAGTTGAGGAGGATTCTGTACTGTTCCTCAATGAGAGTTGAGGCAGAATCTCTACTGTTCCTCAATGAGAGTTGAGGCAGATTCTGTACTGTTCCTCAATGAGAGTTGAGGCAGATTCTGTACTGTTCCTCAATGAGAGTTGAGGCAGATTCTGTACTGTTCCTCAATGAGAGTTGAGGCAGATTCTGTACTGTTCCTCAATGAGAGTTGAGGCAGAATCTCTACTGTTCCTCAATGAGAGTTGAGGCAGATTCTGTACTGTTCCTCAATGAGAGTTGAGGCAGATTCTGTACTGTTCCTCAATGAGAGTTGAGGCAGAATCTCTACTGTTCCTCAATGAGAGTTGAGGCAGATTCTGTACTGTTCCTCAATGAGAGTTGAGGCAGATTCTGTACTGTTCCTCAATGAGAGTTGAGGCAGAATCTCTACTGTTCCTCAATGAGAGTTGAGGCAGATTCTGTACTGTTCCTCAATGAGAGTTGAGGCAGATTCTGTACTGTTCCTCAATGAGAGTTGAGGCAGAATCTCTACTGTTCCTCAATGAGAGTTGAGGCAGATTCTGTACTGTTCCTCAATGAGAGTTGAGGCAGATTCTGTACTGTTCCTCAATGAGAGTTGAGGCAGATTCTGTACTGTTCCTCAATGAGAGTTGAGGCAGATTCTGTACTGTTCCTCAATGAGAGTTGAGGCAGAATCTCTACTGTTCCTCAATGAGAGTTGAGGCAGATTCTGTACTGTTCCTCAATGAGAGTTGAGGCAGATTCTGTACTGTTCCTCAATGAGAGTTGAGGCAGAATCTCTACTGTTCCTCAATGAGAGTTGAGGCAGATTCTGTACGGTGAGACATTAGTACATGAAAACGGGGATGGAAAATACCCTTAGAATACGAGACCCGAAACTTTATAATATCCTGCCAAAAGAACTGAGAAATCTACAACAAAACAACCTCAATAATTTCAAGAACCAGCTGACCAGTATTGCGTCACTGGCTACGAGGACAGGAGGAGAGCGGAAACCAATTCCCTCCTCCATCAAATTCCGCAAATGAGGCGGGATGCTGCAGAGAGGTCGATGGGCAGGTCGAACCGTCGTTCGAACCTTCGAAAAGTATCGCTAAGTATAAGAATTTAATTTTGCAAATATTGTAATCAATCAAATATATATAATATATATATATATATATGGGATGAATTTCACAATAAAACATGTGAAATGAATGAATGATGCAAATCCACAAGGAAAAAGAAAATTTTTTTTTTTTGCTTGTGGGTTTGCATCGTATATATATATATATATATATATATATATATATTAGGGGTGCGCCGGATATTGCGAAATGTCCGGTATCCGGTAGGATATGGATCATATCCGGCTGGATAGGCCGGATATAGGCCAAGACATTAGAAAATTAACACCTTTATGAAAATCTGCCATAATATGATAATAACACATTACAAATAATATTTTATATACAAAAAAATGGAAAGCCCTCCAGGGCCCACCCCCTAAACCAGTCCAGCAACACTTTTTATATTAAATCAACACAATACTGATGACAAGAATAAATAAAACATCTGTCCATCCTTAACGATTACAGTTCTCTTAATATAAAACTGGTATGCATATGAAATTTGTTTGTCTGCTGTGAGGGTTTTTTCAACTCATATTATATAATTCGACCATGCTGAATTCGAAAATGACATTGGTTTTCCTCAATCAGGTCAGGTTTTTTCTCTATTGGCCATTTATTATAAGTCCAATTTTATCCCCAAATTTATTGATTTTTTTAGCTTAAACACTGTAGATACGAGTAATATTATAAGAACACTCGTGAAAAATGAAAACATTGTGTGAATAAATACTTTTATTCATACAATGAATATGGAAAAAAGTTTATTGAGGAAGGAAGGAAGTTTTTTTGGCTTTCCGTCTGTGTTTTTCTTCGGGCACGTCTCGCTTCAAACACCAGCAATAGTCCGCCAGCATATTGATATCCCAGTTTCCCTGGTACCTCTCTTCCATTATTTTGATATCTTGGTGAAATCGTTCACCCTGTTCCTCACTATAATCCCCGCAATTTTCAGGAAAATAGTCCAAGTGGGACCACAAAAAGTGCATTTTTATGGACATGCGCGACCCATGAGCTTTGAAAGCTTCCATCAAGTTTTCGACAACGGACTCGTATTCTGGACTTCTACGCTTGCTAAGAAAATCAGTGACAACTGATTTGAATGCCTGCCAGGCATTCTTCTCAGTTGGTCATTGCGTTTTCGAACTGAGTATCCTTGATCAAAGTTCGAATTTGAGGACCATCAAAAACCCCAGCATTTAGTTTAGCATCAGATATGAGGAAATTTACTCTCGAGATATCGGAATGCTGAACCCCTTATTCATTGATTTGATGAAATTTTTCATCAAGCCCAGCTTAATATGAAGTGGTGGGAGCAAAATTTTTGTTGGTGGTACAAGGGGCACTGAAGCGACATTATGCGACCCAGGTTCAAAATTCTCTCTGGATGCCATTCACGCTGTGCATAGTGCTTCTCATCCGCTCGGCTATCCCATTTGCAGAGGAAACATGGGTATTTCGTGTATCCCCCTTGCATTCCCAATACAAATGCACAATCTGAAAAAAAATGAAAATATTTAAAGAATTTAGAGAATTTGTTCTATCAGATAAAAAAATCTATGCATTGGACTGTATCACTTCTGTGGGGAAGTTAAGTGTTCTTATACCTCTCAAATAACCTTTGGAAAAACAACATAGTCAATAGCAATAGTTTACTTATGATATTAGTATTACCTTCAAATCTCCACAGATCCTCCAGTTATGTTGGTCGTATACGAGAGCATCCAGTAAAATTTTCAGGTTATCGTAGCTCTCAGTAAGTTGTACGGAATGTGCTACAGGGACTGATGCAACCCTATTCCCAATGTTGAGAAGTACTGCTTTCAAACTTCGTTTAAACGAGTCTATAAATAGCCTCCATTCTGATGCGTTATATGGCAGGCCCAAGGATTCGATTAGCCCCTCAACATTGCAGCAGTACACTAAGGAAGAGGTATTTTCGTGCACTGCAAAAAACTTGCGGAATTCTTCCTCTCGTTTCCTATACCAGGAGAATGTTGTTCCCGGAGCCAGCAAGTTGTCCTCTCGAAGTCGTGAGCCCAAGATCTCGGCAGCTAATTTGGAAAGTCCTAAATCCCTGGTAAGATCATTAAGTTTGGCCTGGCTGAGAGGCCTCGGCTCATTTGAAGAGGTATTTTGAGGTGTATATACGACTGGGACTGGTCATTGGCATTGGTCATTGATTCATCATCAGCATCATCGAAGTCCAGGGTTTGAGGTGGGTCGGGTATTGGAATTCCAGGACCATGGGGTACAGGTCTCATAGCAGAAGGAATGTCAGGGTATACAACAATGTGTTTATTCTTCTTGTTAACTCCTGAAAATAGAAACACAGAAACATGGATATAAAACTTGCATATGAAATAGAAGAAGCATTCAGACAGTGGCGGCTCGTGAGGGAAGGCTGCGGTCTGTAAGATATGAAATAGGTCGATGGAGTCTGTATATTTTCTTCTTTTTCATCCATATTGTCCCTTCGGGGACAATATGAATGAAAAAGAAAGAAAATATACAATCATTGTATATGTAAATGTAACTTGTATAAAAATATGTATGTGTAAATGTATTTTCTATAACAATATGTATATGTAAATGTATGATTACCATTATGGTGAATATTATGCTATATATGGTGAATATTACATTATGGTGAATAGTATGTCAAGTTTCATACGAGGATTTCAAATATTTAAGAAAAATAAATTTATAAGCCCACCTTGGAGGTTTTCATGCAGAAATAGCAATCTGTCACGTGATCCTTTCCTTCTCTCCAAATCATGGGAATTCCAAAAGGCAAAGATTTCGCTCTGCCTTTGCTCCATCTTCTCAAATTTTCAATGCACGTCTTGCAGCACATATGAGGGGCGAAATTTTGTCCTGGTCCCCTGCTTAATTCCAAAGTATGCTCTATACATTGTCTTTACAAATTTAGTGATTTGGGACTGGTTATTTGGCATGGTAACCGTCCCACATATTAGCAGAATCTATTGGGATCATTTTTACACGCTCTATTCATTATGAATATTTTATCTATATGCCTGAAAAGTAAAAAAGATATTATACAAGTGAAACAAGTGATGATAGATGTTACTGTTCCAATTCCGCTTTGACAAAATCACGAAAAATTCTATTTTACTTATGAGGCCATAGCCGGATAACCTGAGCTGATTGAGAAAAACGGATTGCAGATTCGAAATCAGCAGGAAAAACTCTATAAGAATCACTTACAAAACCCTTGACAGCAAAATTGATGCATACCAGTGTATAATCAGAGCTTTTTATAAAAACGTCTAGGCGTTAAATTTTTTAAGAAGAGTAAAATATTGCTAGACGCCTGCACTTGCTTTCCATTCTTTTTTCTCCTTTTTTTCCTTTGTTTTCAAACCAATACAAAATATTACAAGTTTGACAAATGTAAAACAATACATTGACTACAATATAAAATGCCTGGAATGAAATCAATGAATGGAGGGCAGTATTGTGTAGGTCAGATGCCACCATTCAGCCTGGAGGTCTTCAGAATAAAAAAACTCAACAACAGTGATTTATAACTTTTTTCCGTTGTGATGCACTGCAGAGCTGGGCACTTCCGCAAACACTTCCGCAAACCGCAAATTCCGCAATTGCGGAAGTATGTTTTTCGTTTGCGGATTTGCGTTTGCGGCAAAGTCATCGCAAATTAGTGAATTTGCGTTGCGGAACTAAGACCGCAAACGCAAATCTTTCCGCAAATTTCCCACGTGGCCACTGGCCAAGCCCGCTAGTGCTGTGACGCTACTGTCACTGACCGCCAACGTGTTTAAGTCTCAAAATTTATGAAATTCAAATGATTAAATTTATTATTTAATTTATTTACTATTTACTTGCAGGAGGTGTTTTTGTTCAATATAATATATCAATATATGTAGTATTTTTATTTCTTCTACAATAGTGATTTATTGTAATAAATTATTTAGCCTTGTTTTTAATAAAAACAAGGCTAAAACATTAAACATTAAAAAGATATAAAAACTTTTTATACCTCTTTAATGTTTTGGATACTTTTTATAGTTAAAATTGCGATTGCGGAATTTGCGGTTTGCGGAAGTGTTTGCGGAAGTGCCCAGCACTGTAAAAATTGGAAATATGGTTTGCGTTTGCGGATTTACGTTTGTGGCACCAAAAATGGCAATCAGTTTGCGGATTTGCGGTTGCGGAAGGTAAGGTTTGAGTTTGCGGATTTGCGATTGCGGAAGTGATTTTGAGTTTGCGGTGCCCAGCTCTGTGATGCAGAAACAAGAGCATTTCTCCTCTTTTAGTCTTTTAGGCAATATTCGGGATCGCCTTGCTTCATAGATGTTTCCATATTCAGAAAACATTCTCTCTGAAAATACAGAGGATGCGGGTGTGCAGAGAAGCTTTGAAACAATAGTTTTAAGGAGAGGAAATCGGTCCTTCTGCTTCCAAATTTGAACTGGACAACGTTTCCTATCTACGAGAGGTTCAGATGCATAATTGCATATCGGTCTAACTCCCCTGCAATCAGTAGAACAGGAGCAGTCTTTCTTTCAATCTTTCTTCTCTTGTAACTTACTTCCCCAGATTGCTCTCCTTTTGTGATCTCCATAAAACACGCTTCAAGAATGTCCTCTTCGTCTTTCCTCTTTCGCATAGGAGAACTGGAATTTGAGCTTCTTTCGCTTCCACTTTCATTACCTTCACTTTCATTTTCATTAGAATCATTACCACCTTCGTCATTTTCAATACCTATGACTTCTTCAATCAGCCAGGATTTAGCCTGCTCTTTTTGATCTTGTTGAAAGAAAGATAACTTATACCGCGGATCTATTGCAGTCGTAGTCACATAAGCCCTGTTTTTCATTATGTTCAAAGCAGTGGCGGCTCGTGACTTTCAGTTATGGGGGTGCTGCCTCAGAAATTGCGAACAATTGTGTCGATTATATATATATATATATATTAGGGTGTCACTTAAATGCAAAGTTTGAAATTTTCATGCTGACACCCCGCGAATCTATTCCATTGGTAAAAAACACATGGTGACTGAAAAATCTTTTTATTTGAATAACTATAAAAGGTCGCCCCCGCCTTCCAAAGTTTAATGCTTGCGCGGCGTCTCCATAATCGTTCATTAGATATCTATATATCTCTATATATGTGTGTGTGTGTATCTGTGTGTGTCTGAATATCTGAGAAATAAAGTGAACAATACTTAACGATTCACCGTTTCTCATTTCAGCTACGTGATTTCTGGTGATGGAAACCGGAAGTGTATATACCTATTAGGGGCAGCGGTTGATGAGGTGAAAGGATGCAAGCTTCCTTCCTACAGGCAAGCATTCGGTTACTTCCTTTACCTTCACCATGAAAAGAAAATGACAATACGTGACGCGTTGAGAAGTCACTTCGAGCAGTGATGTCCTTCTGGGAGAAAGCTCACATTCCAACCAGACTCGACACACTGCGTCAGCAACTGGATAAAGTCTTCGAGGAGTGGAAAGGACTCAAAAACACGCCTCAAGGACGAGCGATTCACACAAGACGAAAGAAAAGAATTCATTGAACGCCTCGATCGTCTCTTTGACATCGCCCACGCTGATTGTGAGAAATTGGTCAAGTACCCAGAGGATTGGGAGTTCCTTCAGCAGCAGCGCCAGAAAGGACGTCCAGGTTCAATGGCAGGTTTGGACATGACCCATCAGCGCCAAGTCAAAGATTGTACTCGACGTCGGGAGGAGAGGAGAAACGAAGAAAGCGATCAGCAGCTGAAATGGAGGCAGTATCCAACGAAGCGGTTTTGGAGTCCTCATCCTCCAGCTCAGATGATAGCGAAGAAAAAGCATGTGGTGGTTCGTTAGCGTCTAAACAAAGAGCAACGAAGAACATCATGACATCGGAATTGGCGGCAGCGCTTGATCGCACGCAACTCTCGTCAGAAAGGCCACATATCTGCTGTTTGAGGCAGCTTCCAGCTTAGGGCATGATGCTAGCGACTACAACATCAATCGTGGATCCATTCATCGTCAGCGTGAAAAATTCCGTACCCTTAAGGCTCGGCAACTGAAGAGCGAGTTCCAAGGCAATAGTCCGTTGACTGTTCACTGGGACGGAAAACTCATGCAAGATCTGACGTCACGAGAATGTTGACCGCTTACCTATTCTTGTATCTGGCTCCGGGACAGAGCAGCTCCTCGGGGTGCCAAAACTTCTGTCA
Organism: Bathynomus jamesi; assembly: GCA_023014485.1. NCBI lineage: Eukaryota > Metazoa > Arthropoda > Malacostraca > Isopoda > Cirolanidae > Bathynomus > Bathynomus jamesi. The sequence continues at coordinate 8,777 of JAJOZX010002416.1, read as the reverse complement.
GGAACCGCGCTGGCACAAACAAATGCCATCATAGATTGTCTGAATGAATGGGGAGTGACCGATCATGTCAAATCTATGTGTTTCGACACAACCGCGACAAACACAGGCCACCGTGGAGGAACTTGTGTTCTTCTGGAAGAAAAAGTTGGACGTGACCTGTTACACTGCGCGTGCAGACACCATGTACTGGAGTTGGTGCTACAGGCGGCATTCGCAGCATCGCTAGATTCAGTATCTACCGGTCCAGAAATTCTGCTTTTCAAGCGCTTCCATGATTATTGGACCCGCATTGACCAGCAACAATTCCAAACTGCGGACACAGATGCGTTCACCAAAGCAGCTATTTTTAAGCATAGAACGGAGCTCATTGAGTTTGCAAAATCACAAGCACTTCAAGTTCGTGATGACTATCAGGAATTCCTCGATCTTTCAGTCATCTTTCTTGGAGGAGTTCCATACAAGGGACTAAACTTCCGCGCCCCTGGTGCTATGCACCGGGCGAGATGGATGGCTAAGGGGCTCTATGCCATCAAGATCTGGCTCTTCTGAAGACAGTTTAAACTGACGAACACTGAGGAACGCGGAATTCGAGATATCTGCCTCTTTTCTGTTCTAGTTTACATGAAAGCGTGGGCAACAGCTCATCTGTCCATCGAAGCTCCGCTGAATGATTGGGAATTGATGAGGACGCTCCTTCGATACCCGCACAAGAAGATCTCTGATGGTACCACCAAGAAGCTGTCTGCGCACCTGTGGTACCATTCGGAGGAGGCAGTGGGTCTGGCGTTCTTTGATGAGAGGATATCGATGGAGTGAAGTGCAGCATGGTTGCAGCGTTAGATCAAGAAGCCCCTCACATGCCGCCAAAACGACCTTTGGTTCTTGATACTATGTTCCTCAGTGACAGCAAAGGACTGGAGCAACTGATCACAAAGAACACCCGAGGATTCTTCTCAAAACTTCAGTTGCCAGATTGCTTTCTGCTCCACCATCCCAGTTCATGGACGTCAAACTCTGAATACGTGCAAGCTCGGGATGTGGTCTCCAAACTTGCAGTGGTGAACGACAGAGCAGAACGGGCCGTGGCTCTGGTGAAGGAGCTGAACGGAAAGTTGACAGTGAAAGAAGAACATCTCCAGTTCCTCGTTCAAGTTGTCACTGACCACAGAAAGCAACACCCAGCTCCGAACAAATCAGAATTAGTGAGGACGCGAAAGAACTAATCACTGATCAGCGTATGAGCACCAATTATTCTGCTACTGTATATGTATTTTATTTCTCAAAGTTTTGCTTTTGTTGCTTCTCCATTTTGTACCATTATTCGCCAAATTATGTCTTCTATTTTGATTATATAATAAACTGTATTCTTTGCGTTTTTAAGTGTCTTACTTTCGTTATTTCACCAAATTGCCTTGTTTTTTATTATCTGGTTCGGCCCAAGCTGTGAACACTGAACAGCTTGTTGACGTCAACAAATGGGTCTTGTTTTCAGTGACGAGGGCGACCTTTAAATGATGACCAATCAGGACCAACTTTCTCTTCCGTATGTTTTACACCAAATGGAACAATTTTAGGGGGTGTCATAGGAAAATATCCATAGTTTAATTTTCCCCCTATTACCTAGTGACACCCTAATATATATATATATATATGAGAGAGAGAGAGAGAGAAAGTCGAATAGATAAATAGATAACTACTCACTACTCAGTCATAAAAATAAGTAAAATAGTATCATAAAATCAATTATAGGGTACTTACGCTTAACGGGTAATTTCGAATTTGCCAAAAATTTTATTTATAAACAAATTCCATTCTTCTGTTTTTATTCTGAGCGAAAAATATTCTAAGAAATGAAAGCTATATATTGTAAATAATCCAATTATTATATAATTAACTTCAATCTCACGACAAAAAATAATGATAACGAATCATTGATAAATGCAATTCGGAAATTAAATTTCGAATTAGCAAACGATACAGCAACACAACTACCACGTCAAAAAAACAAATCGGCACTGCTCTGTCAGGGTTGTCAAGTCTGACTGGAGCACCAATACCAAATTTCCTTTAATCTAGTACCAAATGAGGCAATTTATTACCAATATTATATATTAGTTGCTGCAAACAGGGCCTCACCAGTTGTTTCAGTGACCAGCACTAATCCTAAGAAAGCAGTTAAGATTCTCTTCACAGTATCGTCATAGTATCGCACACAAACACACAATTTTTGTCACAAGCTATATCAGTTGATTCATCAACAAGTAAACAATATTTGTTGTCTTTAATTTATCTTGAAGTTCCTCCTCAAGAGAAGCTGATATCACATTTGTTATTAACATAGAACACTTAGTGCGATGAATTCGCAAATTTTCTAGTTTACTTCCTCCCCCGTTTCTTTTTATTATTTCACTTAAGTGGTCTATGGCAGCAACAGAACTGTGACAACTTACAGCCACTGCAAACTGCAATTCTGCTACCTTCAGCTCTTCATTAAGTCCTTTTGATTGCTTAATGCAAAAACTTTGAAACAGGCCCAACTTTGCACCGCTAAGAGCTGAGGTTCGCTGTTTATGATCTTTCGAATCGGCATGAGCTTTCAGTGTAGCCTTTCTAGGCTGTAAAACTTTAGCACACACTTTACAAAAAGCCTGTTGAGATGAGCCAATTGCTCTTTTCACCTATGGATATTCTTTTTCCCATTCACTATGGTACAATCGCCCGGTTTCATAATCCGATTTCCACTTTGACATTGTTGCAATTAATAAGTTACATACAGGGTGTCCCGTAAGTCTGGACCCATAGGGAAAAATAATAAAATTACAAATAGTCCAAAAATTTATTTATAATATTTTTTTTATTATTTTTATTATTATTTTTATTATTTTTTTATTATGATCTTACTCCGCTGGAGTTTTATTTGTGGGGCCACTTGAAAGCCAAAGTGTACGAGGTCAACTTCAGAACATTTTCCACCTTAAAGCACGCATTGTGGAGGCGTGTCAAGAAATTTCTGCGACTGTGATTCAGAAAGTGCTGTCGCAGTGGAGATTACGTCTTCAACTATGTGTGCGACACAACGGCGGACACTTTGAACAGATTATGTAATAAATTTTTGGACTATTTTGTAATTTTATTATTTTCCCTATGGGTCCAGACTTACGGGACACCCTGTAGTTTAAGAAAAACACACTTCAGTCAACCGTGAATCTCGATAAACTGACTGACGCATTAACACAACTAAGAGCACGCCACCAATGAGCAATGACAAGCGAGAATTGCACGCTTGCGCAATGCAGGCCGTAACTAATACTGCCACATGATAAAATTTTAAAACTGCAACAAGTTCGTAACATGTTCGTTCGCATTTTCTATAACAATTCAGAGTAAGCTCCAAAGTCAGTTAAACAGTAAATTTATAACTGCAATTTGCTTTAAACATCAGTATCGTTTTAGCAAATTTGAATCAGCATGTATAAATACTCAGGACTGAATAATTAGTAAAATTGATCGAAACTTTTAACAATGATTTGTTGTAACATGTTCATAACATGTTGTGGAATGCAATGTTTATGAAACTCAATTTTTCTGACATTCTTATTTATACTGTATATTACCAAATTCAGCTCATTTCATTACCAGAATACCAAATAAATTTTTAAAATACCAAATTGCTTTTTCATTACCAAATTTACCCAGATTTGGTAATGAATAATACCAGATGGCAACCCTGTGCTCTGTCCACAGTGCTTTGGATCCTCTTAAACCCGCGATTCTGACTCGCTCTTCGTACGTCCGCCACCGAGGTTTCAAGCGTTTCGAACAAAATCTGGAACTGTTAAGTACACAGTTCCACAGGAAGGCTGAAGCTACTTTCGTGATTCATTCGTTCGGCATTGAAATAGTTTAAGGAAAAAAGGATATAATCTGATTTAAAAACTCAAAGTTCATTGAAAAAAACAATCAGAGAGGCTATTTTAAATATTTAAATATAAAGATCATAAGATCATGGGGGTGCTGCAGTTCCACAGTGCCTACCTGCGAGCCGCTCCTGGTTCAAAGACTTCCCATCATTACTCTCCGACAAGAAACGCGCTCGAAGAGAAGTCAGGCGTTCTCTCTTTGTCGTTTGAACACCTTTGTCATCATAGCCAATCTTTGAAAGAAATCTTTGTAAAATACAAATGTTTGGGATTACAGAAGACAAAGTTGATTTTTCCAAACTCATTTCCTGAGTTAGTTGGAAGAATGGTTTTAATATTTTAAGGCGATTTCGTATCAGTGTCCACTCGAAGGATGTGATGGTAGGTAATTCACTACGATCAGCCAAATACAGTTGCACTGGAATTTTTAATTTATATAATCTTTCTAGCATCAAATATGCACTGTTCCAACGTGTTGGGACATCTTGGACCAATAGGAGAGGCTCAAGATTTTGCTGCACTTGAATGTGTTTGAAATTGTTACAGGCCAAAGGAGAATGATTAAAGTGAGTTGCAAGGCGGCGACTTTTTGCAAGGATATCAATTACACTCCTCGGAACCATAATTAATTGAGTCACTAATAACCAGTTGGAGTAAATGAATGCTGCAGTGTATTGAAGGTATTTCAGCCAGGTCACTACCAAGAGCCATATTACTAGCTCCATCCCTCACCAATAAATTCCTCTTATTTGCATCAAGATTCAAGATCCCAACTATCCCACACAGAGCGAAACTTTTCAGATATATTCTTGCCAGTATGCGACCCTGAGAAATAAGAGGCATGTAGCACAGCATCGTATCTTTCAAAATCTTTACCTATCCAGTGACCCGATAATGATATAAAACTTTCTTGAGAGGTTGTGCAATAATGTGCATGTCCATATATCTGAAGAAAAGCTGACATGCTTTACTTCTTCCAGCTTCTGAGCAATTTTAGACTTGAACTCATTATAAAGACGAGGAATTATAGTATCAGAGAAGTACCTTCTGCTCGGTAAGAGATATCTGGGTTGGAGGTAGGCCATTAGATCAATAAAACCATCATCTTCAACTAAAGTAAATGGCTGGTTGTCCAAAGCCATCATCTTGCCAATTTTACGATGAATCATCACAGACCTGGAGTCATTGATGTCCCATATTTTTTTAGATAAAAAGCTTTCCTCTATTGAGATCTGCTTACTCATTTGGTCCATTTTCTTTTCTTTCAGAGTACTACCAGTAGAAGTTGATGGTCTAGCCCTTATTCTCTCTAAGCCTATTTCCTTTGATTCAGTCGCAGCTATTCTTTTTTTGTAATTTTCGTTTTTGGCTTCAGCATACTCTTTTGGGTGATTAATCTTCAAATGATTATGAAGAGGTGTTGTGCTAAAAGTCTTTTGGCCACCTTTCTCCGTCCCACGTTTGATAATCTTTTGGCAAATATTACACTTTGCAGTGATATCGCTAGGATCATTTATTGTACAGTATACAGTGACCACACAAAACTTGTCATGATTAATACTTAATAGTTTAATACAGCACAAGAACCTGAAAGAGAACAAAACAATTAAACATCTGAATATACTTAAATTATTATTTATCTTATATTGGGGGGGGGGGGGGTCATATCCGACATATCCGGTATCCGGCCGGATATGATAAATTCATATCCGGTGCACCCCTAATATATATATATATATATATATATATATATATATATATAAAATTGCAATTATTTAATTTATGTTTTAGGTGTAACTCAATTATACAGTTTTGTCGAAAAGTCTCTACCCAATGTGAAATACATTTATTTATGAAAACATATATGCGCCTGTGGTGTAGTGGTTAGCATCGCTGACTACGAATCCATCGGCTCCGGGATCGAGACCCGGTGACGGCAGGCAGCGCGCAGCAAAACCCAGCTCTTCATCCTACCACCCAATAAAAATATTAAAATTGGTTGGTAGCTAAATGGGCTGGGCTGCTGGTGGGGTGTGGTTCGGATTCCACGTTAAACTGTAGGTCTAAGGTGGAGTGACAAGCTTGACCTTCGTCAGAACGAACAATTCAGGCGGAAGCAAAACGAAGGTTAACCAAGGCTATAGTGTCAAAATGTTATCCATTCAGTTTAAACCACGTTAATGTGGTAGAAACTTTCCGAACACACTGTATATGAAAAATATATATCTATATATATATATTTTTTTTTTAAGTTCGGGAAGAACCGATTCGCCTCTATTTAAAAGGGCATATCTCGGCGGAAAAACAAAGAAAAAGTGAGAGGAAAGACAAAGGAAAAAGAAAGGGTGGAGGGGACAGTCGAAGTGGAAAAAGACCAAGGATGACAAGGACTGCAGGGTCGAGCCCTATCATCCTTGGGTGCTAGGGCCGGGAGGGCGCACGTGAAACCTCCAGGAACAAACTCGTCCAAACGAGCACAAAGAGCACTCAAGAGCACGAGCTTAGAACCCCCTTGCGGCAATATATACATATAATTACAAAGCCTCATTTCACATTTAACTGGACCGAACACTTCACGATAGACTTTGTAACTCAGAAATAAAACCTCAGAATTTGCTCTGTAGACCAATATTGATTCGTGTGTAGATGTATCCAAGTCAGGAATTTTAATCCATTCTTTGCGAACATCGTTTCTATAGCAACCACTTCTTATAGCTAGTGATGGTAATGCATAGTTTCAGCATTTGTGGCAATTTATTTTTATCGTACGTGATTTTATTTATTTATTTATTTAGTTGGTTGGTTATTTGAAGTTATAGTTTTAAATGTTTTTCATTAAAAAATATTAATTTTTTTATTTCATATTATTTTAATATTTTAAAAATTATATCTTTTAAAGGAGATTAATAGATCTTTAATGGTTACATATATTTAATTTTATAGGTATTGACATATATATATATATTAACTTATATAGCTACAGTCGATTAAAAAAATCCTGTTGCGAAATGCCATGTTTCTTACCAATGTTTATTAGTAAGAAAGATGGCGTTTCACGGCAAGACAGATGCATTACGTAAAAATATCACATGGGTTATATATTCATATAGTCGTATAATTAGTTGTATATCACAGTTATTCTTATATAAGTATAATACATTTCAGACAAAATCTAAACAAACAAAATTATAAATACAGTTTTTATTTATAAAATTAAATTTGTATTAATGTTTTACTAAAAAATGAATAAGTTACTGCTAAAATATTACTGTTTACTTCCCACTTCTCGTCAATTTCATTATCACGTACAGTTTGAATGTGAGGATATTTGAAGTGAGGATTCCAGATGTGAGGGAACACTTTTTCCTCGTTTACAACTGATTTTAAGGGAATGGAAACAAACCTAGCCTAGCCTTAAGGGAATGGAAGCAAACCTAGCCTAGCCTAAAGTGTAACTTTACTTGATTTTCCTTATCTGGAAAATTTGAATGTTTTGAGGAATAACTTTGCCGTAATTTAAAATAAAATTTAAATATCTAAAAATAACCGCCATAATTTGAGTACTTTCACCAGGTTTTGGAAAATCCGCCGTACAAAAATTTGGAATTCAGCTCTAATGACTAGGCTCCTGCTACATTCAGCTCAGTGAATTGGGCTCCTACAACATTGGGCTATACAATATTAAAATACTCCAAATTGTGGGATTATAAGAAACGCAACTTATTCTAAATTATAGTCAGATCATTTGATGTTAAGTTATTATGGCTGCAGTTATCAGCTCCTTCGTTGGCTCTTTTCCAAAATCTGGACTGTTCTTTATATCTAGAAAGTAACATTATTATTTTTATGTGGTTTTGCGTACTGAGTTCAAAAAAAGTTATTCTATTTTTGGAGAAATAAAAAATAAAAAAGTGACAGCAATTTTGATTTATAATATTAGGTCGATATATGTAAATAATGGTAATAAAAATTGCTGTAACTTTTTTAGTTTTCACCCCCCCCCCCCCCCCCCCAAAAGAATAACTTTTTCGAACGAACTCAGCACGCAAAACCACATAATAATAATGTAACTTTTTAATTATAAAGAACGGTCCGAATTTTGGAAAAGATCCCCTTCGTTTCAGGACGTTGCATTTACCGGCTTAGTTTCGGAAGTGCGGTCCCTAAAATTATCGATTTTGGAAGTGCATTTCCTAAGATTTCATCGATTTTCGAAGTGCGGTTCCAAAGATTTCGTTGTGAGACCGCACTTCCGAAACATCATGGCTCAACTTTTCATTTCGGCTCATTTACACAACAAATGAATATCCAATGTGATATAAATCACACCAATTTGAATAAATCACATCAATAAAGGTTAAGTCGTGATATTTTCGTTAGTTTTAACGAAAATATCACCACTTAATCTAGCCAACCGTCAAGGGCATACAGATTGTATGATACAGTTGACCTAACCGGGCATTCCATTAACCTAACCGGGCATTGAGTTGACGATTGATTAGGTTAAGTCGTGATATTTTCATTAAAACTAACGAAAATATCATGACTTAACCTTTATGTACCGAAGTGAAGTTATTAATTTGCTTTGGAGTCCATACTTTAATTTACGAACGTAAACTTTAAGATTACCCATTTTAGTTTAGCTTAGCATTGATCGAGTGGGACCACAGTAAAATGTAGGGACCGCACTTCCGAAACTAAGCCGCGTTTACCTAAACTTAGCCTAGGCCTATATGTAGGAAATACTTGCATTCAGCTGGAAACACTTGTATCACGTACAAACTATTTACATACTGTGAAATATGCTTCCATTTCGCACAAAAGCCAATTCAATTTCAGTGGGAAAAAAAACAGGAT